>CM075811.1:60247901-60319442 GCA_037975025.1 Excoecaria agallocha | reverse complement strand
TAAGACGTAACTCAGCATACTAGTCTTAATTCATTTGTTATTCCCATAACAATGACTGACTAGGGATATTTAGAATGAAGTCTCATTTGTTTCAAGGTCTTACAACCATGTGCCTCACCATGATAACTTAAACTGAAACAACATTCTTGGATAGTTCTATCAATTGATATGCACAGGAGTACAATAGATAAAATAATGCCTCATTTATTAATTTCAAGTGTTTCGTTACAATGCATTGGGGCTAGGCTTACACTAACAATAACAACCATGCACAACCAAGTAGCTTTTTTCCTCTTAGATGCACGACCATGCACATGCATACTGTGACTTGTGCAATTTTCATCTTTTGACTTGTTTTCACAATTTTTTCATATAAGGCCATTTATAATTTCATACATTGCCAAGTAAAATATCTATTGGATTGAACATTGAATTTCTAGCTTCAATTTTCAAAATTATGAATTTGACCCAAAACTTTCCATTTCTTTCAATTAAACCCTTTTTTCTTATTTGAGCCCTGAAAAACACCAAAACTTACAATTACCCCTTAAAACACAAATTAAAACCAATTAAACTAAAATTTAACTAAATTAACACTAAATTAACTCAATTAAACACCTAAAATCACTCTAAAAATATCATATACTTCGTAACTATCAGTCTTATCACCATTACCCTTGTTGTTATTGCTACCTTCACCATTCTTACCAGAACTCAGATCCGTAAAACTAGCCTTCTCTTCTAAGTACTCAGCCTCAGCTTCAATGGTTAAGTCCTTGAGAGATTCCCAATCCTTTAATCCTTTCATTTTGAGGTCATCTCTCAAGTAGGGACTAGCATTCCTTATGAATAGTCTGATCTGATCAGCGGTGTCAGGCTTTCTCTTCATCTCCATTACCTTATTTCTCCATCTGGTCATATACTTATGAAAAGACTCATTCTACTTCTACTGTAGCAACTCAAGGTTTTTAAGAGTAACTTCAATCCATGTACTATAGTCATAGTATCTCAAAAATTCTTCTATCAGCATATCCCAATCTTCTTTGGTATACTGTCCAGATCATGATACCAACCGATGGCAAGGCCTGTAAGACTAAGGCTGAAAAACTCTACATTTTATTTCTTTATGAGAATAGTACTCTTCATAACTAGGCTATACTACTTAATATGAGCAAATAGGTTAGAAGTATCATCGAAATTAGGTAGGTCAAGCATTTGAATCATTAGGGGAAAACATCCTCACTCTTTAAATCTCTATCCTTCATATTGCTTCCCTTTCCACCTGAAAAAACCCAAGCCATTACTTCTATTTTCTCTTCCATCTTTTGAGAACTGGATCCTCTATTTTAGGTAATCTTCCTTTTGAAATTTATGTTATTGCCAGTTCCTCCTCCTCTTCAAGGGAAAATTTTCTTCAGGAGAAATTTCCTTATCTTTTTGCTGCTTAACAAGTGAAGCTCTCAACCCTGTTCCTCTTAATTTAGCCATCAAAAAAGGTCCTATAGGAGCATTAATAGAAGTGCCTCCACCAATTACAGGCTTTCCATATGCAAAAGGGAGTGCCAAAAGCTGCTATTCATCAGGCTATGCTAAGGAATTCATCATGTCAGTCATCATGGACCTTATCCTTCTCTTAAACTCATCTAACCTTCTATCTAGTTGTTGACTGTCAATAGCCTCAGTTCGTATTGGATCTGTCATGTTTATAGCTTCCAAAGCTGACTTGAAGATATTAAGTGAACTTAAATCTATCTCTAATTTTGATTCTGCTTTTGACTATTTGAATGAAGCTTTCTAACAAGGTGACCACTGGAACCCCTAAACCACCTAGGTATGTGATCTAGAATGGCTAAGAAAAGTCAAAAGGTTAGAGTGATGCATGATACATGGACAATGTTAAACATACTTATGATATATGGAATACATGTAATGCATAAACATGAATACATTATGATGCATGGCACACAAAAAAGATATACTTATTTTCATGGTAAAGAGGATTAACATACATGTTTTACATTATTACATTAATTATCTTTATTTTCTTGCCCATAAAATGAAATGCATGCTCATAGCCCAATCATGCACACAATGTTTGCATATTTTTAATTTTCATTTACATTTTAGGTTGCAATTTATGCAAGCAAAAATTATACAAAGGTGAGATGTACATACATCAGAAAAATCCATACATACAAGACATGTATATTTTATTAGTTATTATTATTGAATTTAAATTAACAACCATATGCGAGAGAAAAGAAATATATGTTTCTAACCTTATTGCTCCCACATAGGAGGTTGTGTGGTCTCTTTCCTATGTAAGATATTAGCTCATGGGTTAACAAGGAACTTAATAAACATGTAAAGATGCACGTTGGAAAATCGATAGCATAACTTCTCTTTATTTAAAGTGTATACGAATAGATTTTAGCCATTATGTATTTAAACAATCTAAGTAAACTAAAATGTACCCACTAAGGCATGAAAGCCTTTGGTGAGCAAACGTCTAAGTTTATTGGGATGTATTTAATACATAAAAGCCCATATCACAAGTAAGGTATTATGATGTATGCCCTCTAATGGAAGTATCTATGCCATTACATGGGTTTACGTCCGATGATACAAGTTTAAGGGTACCTAAGCGTGGTCCCTGCTAATAGGTATAGCTCATCACAAGCATAATGATCGATCGGGTCACCATTTGATATACTAAAAGTTTCGAGATTTGGGTTGGTAGTCCTCCCTAACACTTCCCTACATTGAGTGAACGTAGGGCCGTACTTTGGGAATACACTAAGGCTAAGAAGGGGATGTCTAACTTAATTCAAAGGCTCTAGCATGAATACAATGCAAATTTTCAAAAAGGGTAAAGAGGAAGAACCAGCTTCTTGCCTTAACCTTTTAGGTACCACTACCATAAGAAAATTATAGTTAAGCTTCACAACACTTAATTAACTTAGCAAAAATTTATCAAAAAACAGAGATATGATGGGTATACTAGAGTTTGGCATAGAAAATATTGACACAAGTAAAAAAGCCAATTGACAAATTCAACACATAGAAGTAGACATGCCTTGAGCAATACAAATAATGTAACTAGGAGCAATTTAAGCAATTAACACATCACCATGCCTTAACTTAAAGAAAAAAATTATTTGATGCATCCTAATCTCAACCCTAAACAAGCCTAATTCTACCCTGAATTAACCATATCTTATGGTTATTAAAAAAAGATGACATTTGACAACCTTAAAATAATATCAACATGTGAAATATCAACAGACAAAGCCATTTAACAAAATGATAACATGGTTATAGCAATAAAATAGGAAAAGAAGTTATTTAAGTGATAATGTCAAACCAAAAACACAACTCTTATAGGCATTTGAGCCTTTTCGAATTTTGAATTTTTTTTCTTTGGATTTTGAAGGTTTTTTCTTTATCTATTTTTTAAAAAAATTTTAAGCTTGTTAGTTATTGACATATTTTAAGTCCAATCATTTCATCTAATAGGGTATTTTATCCTATTGGATTTTTAAGAGTGCCTCCTAAGAAAACTTAGGGGATGCTGAAAAAATTTTAGGGGCTTGTTAGAGAAATTTCAATTTTAGCATAGCCAACTTTTCTATTTCCAGTTGTGCCAAAGTTGTGATGAACTCTGCTGTTTACAGCTGTGCCATGATTTGTAAGTGAACTCCATCGTTTACGATAGTGCTCGAATTTATAGGCGAACTTCACGGTTTGCAACAGTGCCTAAGATTAAGATAAACTCCGTTATTTATGGTTGTATCGAAAATTATGATGAACTCCATTATTTGTGACAGTGCCAAAGTTGTGACAAAGTCTGTTATTTACGGTTGTGCCATAATTCATAGGAAAACTTCGTTGTTTATGGCAATGTTGAAGATTATGATGAACCCCACTATTTAAAGCAGTACCGAAGGTTATGGTGAACTTTGCTATTTACGGTAGTGCCGAAGATTATGGCAAACTTTATTGTTTATGGTAATGCCAAGGATTATGGTAGCAAAAAAAATCAGCATAAGCAAGCAAATCATGCAAAGTGTGATTAAAATTTTAAACTAATCCTATAAAACTCAAATAACTAAATTATCTCAAGAAGTTTCTAATACAAAGATAAAAAGAGAGAATAGGCAAATACATACTTGAAGTGCAGAAAATGGATGTATCAAAAATGTAATGGAAAAAGAAATAAATTGTACCTTGAGCTATGCATCATCCCTGGGAGAATTTAGATAAAAAATGAGAGAGAAGAGGCAAAAAAACTGAAAGAAAACTTAAAGAGAATTACTATTGGCAATTAAAAAGGAAGTGACAGGAAGAAAAAGAAGAAAAGGGCCCCATTTTCAATTTTTGAGCGACAGATAGGTAGGGCAGTTATGGAGTTATAGTATACCACTCCTTACTTATGATAACTTTGGTGATCTAAAGTTTAAGGATACTAGCATCACTACTAAGATGAGATTCCTTACCGATATAGATTAAATATCCATGTGAGGATTCTCTTGGCAGATCTCTAATATATTTGTTCTTCTAACAAGCATCTATATATTAGCTTTAATTATCTCTACGATTACAGTTGTGAGAACCACTGCTTAAAACTTTTAAGAAGCATAACATATGCTAGTCTATCCGTATTAACAATGTCCTATCTTATTAATACTATTGTAACACCTTTATCCTCCACATAGTTGTAAACATTATATCCTGTATCATTAAGCACGATTGCAAGGTTTAATGCTCGAAATATTTTTTTGTCAAACTTCAAACATAAATCCGACATATAAACTATACTATTAACACTTTACTGCATACTTACGAGTATTTTTAAACAATACAATATTTACATCTATTAATCATTTGTACATCACATCCTTGTCAAAGTAAATAAGAATCTTGTAATCAAAATGCATTCAATAGTAGATTATACTTTCAATCTCTCTCTTGTGTTGGCCATCCCACTGTAGATATCATCCCAGGGAAAAATACTTACTTGCAACCTACACGGATAAAACACCTGTGTTAAGCTATAAAACTTAGTGGGAAAAAAAACATGTGGAACCCCTTTTAAAGGTTGTCAAGATGAAAACCCATATAACACATCTTAAAGCAAATAAACCAATCATTAAAAATAATATTCACAATAATCTCCCATAATTATATTCTCTTTTGTTATACTTATAATCAATATCAATACCTATTGATATTTCCTTTGCTTATCAATTTATTACCTTTATCATTATTCATTCATTACTTTGAATCCTATACGTCAAGCTTACTTTCAGGATTTCTATATGTTACTCTTGACCAATTACTTTGAATTATTAGTTTTCAAACATTGATGACTATATTATTCATGTATTAATATCAATTGCCAAACATTTTAATAACTATGCCATATTTCTATCACTTATTTACAAATATTTATATATACTTCATCTATACTTTATGAGTTCCCACATTTTTATTTTAGTTATCACTTTGATATACTTATCTATCTTAGAAATATGGTACTGTATTCAAATAAATTATATTCCTAATACATATGTATATATATTCCATGTATAAGATGCATTCTCATTCGTTCGAATACTTACTATTTTTATTAAACTATTATATCTTTACCTTGTATATTTTTCAACTTTAAAAGCATTTCGATATTACCATTGCTTCATCAGTAATCACACTTAGCACACTTTATATATATACATCTATTTAACATGTAATCAATGGATTAGAAAATCTTGACAAATCTAACAACCACACGTAGTAAATAATAAAAGCATTTGAAAAGCTTAACAGTTAACTTAGCATGCATGTATTGTATATTGACTGAGAATTCTTCATGCATTTAACTCATTTAAGTAATTTTGAACATTTGGAACCAACTATAAATAGCATACATATCATGTGTTACTTGGTAACCTCTATTTATTTAAACTTATGAAAAAATACAAGCAAATCATGTCAGACATGTAATCAAGCAAATATCAATAACTCTTATATGATGCTTGCTTTGTACTTTATACTTTAATGTCTGTATTGTACTTATAGTTTAGCCTGCCTAAGTTCAAAAGGTGGATAACGGGATTGGTGGATACCCGAGGGTATCAAAATGGTGGATATCCGAAGATATCAAAACTATAGACTCAAACGGGGTCAACTAAACAGCGGACCGGTCAAATGGACCCAAACAGGGTCAACTAACAACCCAAATGGGGCTGTGCATGATCCAATAGGATCAACTGTACTTTAGACCTAAAAAGGTCAACGGTGGCAGCTGTAACATCCCTATAGGTGCCTATCTATCCACAATTGAACTCTAATTGCAGGCAATACTCTATTTAATTTTCTTTTCATATATCATGCTTGCACTCAACTAGTCAATTTGTACATGTATAACCATAAAATAGACATACTATTGCCATAGTATAATTATGTATGCAAGGTTCCTATAATGCTTCACATACTTTATTAATCATGCTATCATCATATTTCACATATTAACATGATAATACTATGACAATCATGTAATGTGTCGTACCTATTCAAGTGCTCATCATAAAACATGCCTTGTTATAAGAACTTTGCACTATAGCACATCATATGGATGTGATCATGTAAAAAGATTCATAATCTATATATATATATATATATATATATATATATACATACATACACACACACACATGTATTCATATAGGCATATAACAAGACAAATGCTTACTATTAAGCATATGTCATCACATTATATACTTTAACATGTTATCAATAAGGCACTATACGTGAACATGATCATACTAATGTATTTCTTTATTTATATTATAAGTGCATGTTGAAATACACATTTACTCTTCATAGGAGTACATAAATATAAATAATTTTGCATACATTAAGCAAGTATTTAATTTCAATCACATATGCATATTGATATAATTGTTAGCAATCTTTACTTAAATACATATGTGAACATGTATATATGTATATATATTTAGGGACTTTTATCAATAATCATATCACATGCTATATCCAATCCAACGTGTTATCATATAAATACATATTTAACATAACTATATTTAAAGCAAATATAGAAAACAAATTAAAATTCTGCCTACACAAATCTGCATAGGGGCAGCTTTCTGGATCCAACTTAGGTGCCCTTTTTGGTCCAGAAAATGTTATTTTTAGGCCATGTTGCCTTCTACAATTTCGTTCCCCTATATGTCCAGTTTCTAAAACATCAAAATTTGTCACAATATCACATCTATAATTCAAGATATTCAAGAAACAGTATTGGCTATTCATAAATTCAAAACAGTTATTGTAACCACTTGTAAAATTTTTAGAATAAAATGGGGAATGAATCAGCCTAACTTTCCTTCAACAAAGTCCTTCTTCTAGGTGTCTAGTTTACCCAAAATTTTACAGCATAGCATTTTGACTCCCCTACTAAGATTTATGTCTAAAATACCACAATCTATTCCTTAACAGTGCAACCAGTTTTCATGAATTTCAAGCTAACATTAAAACTTCATACAAACATAATTAAAAAAAATATTCCTTTATAAGTCTATTTTGCATATGATTTGACCTCATAGCATTCTGAGCAATATACACAAAGATACATCATTTTCACTTTAACCTGTTCCAGAACCAAAATTAACAGCTTATAGAAAATTCAATTAATTATTTGGATATCTTAAAGGCAATTTCAATGCCAGGTTCCTTCTACAATTTTGTACACATATATGTCATATAACCTTAAAAATTAGAATGATCTCAGTTTAAGTTTCTGACTCAAATTATGCTGAAACTACAGCCATTAGTTCATAATGCTTTATGTATTTTCTTTTTGGAATAATATTAATACAAAATGCACATTTGTTCACTTTACTATGCATAAACTTCATGTATTATATATATATATACTCTTAACTATTATACATATATAAGTATGCACATTTATTATGCTTGTACTCTTCATCACTAAGCTTATGAAATAGGTTCATAAGAGTTGTTCCCATACATGTCACTCATATGTCAAGATTTGATCTCATTCATGCATGATCATTTTTTTTATTCATGTCTATACATTCCAATATACTTATGTTATCTCAAATAAGCGATACACATGCTTATACGATATTAATCATACATATGCTTTCTCTTAAATAAATAAATATTGTTGACATACTTGATCTTGTCATTTCCATAAACATACTTCATCATTTAATCATACCTATTGCTTTACAATGTGATATTATCACATACTCCATGTACTTATCTCTCTCTTATGTTCATTTATATAACAAAGATGCTATAAAACATTCAAGCAGGTATAAATAAGCTATACTATCATTTTGAGACATTTTAGTAAATTTTATGTGAAACAAGGGAGCCATGACAAACATTCTGTACAGTGGTAGATTTCAAATTTCATTTTGTTATCAACATTAAAAATATAAAACATCATTTTTAGGCCAAGTGATCTCAATAAAACTTATTCCCCTATGTTTCTATTTTCCATAAAATTTAAAATCATCTTAATATCATCTCTCTAACTCAATTTATTGACAAATCACTTAGGACTGCTCCAATGACCCGTCAACTGAAAAAGGGTTACTATTTTGGGCATTTTTAAGGACTTAGAGGCAAAATTTTGTTATTTGTATTTCTATAACATTTGTAGGCAAAGACGTCCCGGTTCTATCCCAACTATAATCATCAAATTCGGAGTTAAAAAACTCAACTTATGATCAAAATGGTCACTGAAGGTCAATCCGAATTTTTCGGACAACACTGCCTAACATTTTAATTCCTTTACATGCAAAATCATTTGATGATCTACACATGCATGACCTGTCATTCTCAATATCTACCTCATCACTATAAACACATTCAAGATTAAAATAATTCCCATACTTTATAGTTGAAAAATATCACATATATGCAAATTAATTTCAAAGTTCAAATCCCATACCTCTATCAAACATCTACTCTTCTTACTAGATTAAAATGGCTTTGCCCTTTTCTCCTTCTTCTTCTTTACTTAAGAACAATTCATTCATTCAACATCAAACTTCCATATTCCACTCAATACACCATCATTCAAAGAAGAAGAAGAAGAGATAAATTAACAATTTCACATGCTTACCTTATTTTGATTCATTAATATTCTTGATTAAGCAACATGCATGAATTCCTCTTCAAGAACACTTAGCTAGACTTTAAGAGATCAAAGAAAATGAGGAAGAGAGAAACCAAATTCTAGAATTCTCATGGAAAATCCAGCCCTCTCCACTCAAAATAACCTATATATAGTGACATGTAAAATTTCCTTCTTAGTCCTTTAACTTTTTGCATGTTCAACATTTAACCTTTACCTTTTTGCATGCTTGAAATTGACCCCTCTATTAAATCCTTCTTTTAAATCAACCTTTCAATTATTTTTTTATTCACATTTGCCCCTAAAATGCCATAATTGCAAATTTAACCCAAATTAATACTTTATACTCCAATTACACCATTGAATATTATTAAACCAATATAAATAAATTAATTATGACCTTATAAAATTCATACCATATAATTTACACATTTATCACATAATTAATTATAGCTTAATAACATTTTTGCCCCAATCAATATCTTAAATCTTAATAATTCATCCAATAATACTCAATTAGACTTTAATAACATGTAATTGCCTTGAATTCTACTAGGACCTATTTTGGGTCCTTACAACTATGATTAGGGATATTTAGGTGTTAATAAATTACATACAATAAGCATTTTATATTATGAACTCTTTCATGATCACCTTTACACTATGTCTATAATATTAAGGACTTCATTTATTAATTTAAGACATCAAACAAGATGTAATCGAAACATAGTATTAACAGATGAATAATGCATTCTTATATATTATAATGAGTTTATAGATGGAAACTCATTGCAATCAAATATTTTGGTGGCTAAAGATAGTTTATAGATGGAAACTCATTACAATCAAATATTTTGGTGGCTAAAGATAGTTCATAGATGGAAACTCATTGCAGTCAAATGGATTACAAAATATTGGGTTCCTCACCTCCTTTAAATGAAATGGCTTCTCCAAATGAGATCTTTGCAACTAATACCTCTTGTGATTTTTAGTTTTCACCATAGACCCCTAATGGTCCAAGTAGTCTTGATAGCCCATTTATATCCCCTTCAAATGATATTGCTTCATTCTACAATGATCCAAATAATAATTTTGTGGTCTATGGATCAAATGGAAATTTAGATGGGCTAAATGCCTCAAATTTCAAAAAAGTTAAAAAAGTTAGGAATGTCGATGCTTTGGACACAAAAAAAACTTTGTTTCAACATCTAACATTACTTAGAGATAAGAAGAAAAGAAAAAAAAATTAAAAATTAAAAAATCCTTACTTGCTCATCTAGTCTTAAGTATAGTTCAATCAAGTTCATAATAAAGGCTGCTAATTGATGATTCAATCTTGGATAATTAAATCATTAACATAAATGTGTGTATCATTTTGGAAACAAAAGAATATGTATTCAATACTTCTCGATCAGAGGCAATAAAGGCATATATGATAACATGTTTGATGGGGATTGTTATTCTGAAAGGTAAGGATGATTTCATTAATTCCATTATTGATATAGAAATTACTAATCAAAGAAGCATGGGAGGTTCTAGGAAAAATGGAAGATTCAAGGAATGATTATGGTGGAATAACGAGATATTATTGTTTCATGAAGAAAAGATACACACACACATATATGTATGTATGTATGTATGTATGTATGTATGTATGCATATGTATATATATATGTGTGTGTGTGTGTGTGTATGTGTGTGTGTGTGTGTGTGTGTGTGTGTGTATACATACATACATGTATACACACACACACACACACACACACATATATATATATGTTATGAGGCCCCAATCCTGGCCCTAATCAACTTATGGTAATTTAATTAGGATTATGGTTTAATAAGACAAAATTAGATTATTTTGCAATTATTAAAATTAAGTCACATGAGGGGTATTTTTTTAATTATACCTGTATGTATTGTAGTGTGGTTAAATTATAAGGGAAGGATGCAATTGAAAAAAATTAGAAGTTTGGGGTTAATTGTTAAGAAAATAAGTTTTTAAGGGTTAAAAATGTATTAGAGCAATTTTGGAATTTCTTTGGTGAGATATTTACCCCACTCACTCATTTTAAGTTTCCTGGGGAAGGTGGAGATTGGGAAAAAGAGGCAGAGAATATATCTCTCTATCTTTCTCTCTCTCTCTCTCTCTCTCTCTCTCTTGGGTTATAGATTGAAGAAACTGGAAGCTTAGGGTTTTGGGTTAGCATCTAGAAGGTAATGTCTCCTCCTCTTATAGATCTTTCTCCCCTTCTTAGTTTTATTTGATTTCTGGGTAATTGAGGATTAAGGAATCTTGTTGTTGCCACTATGTGTAAGGAGGAGAAATGAACCATCAGTAAAAAAGTGGGATCAATGGGTTGAATGAGGAGTTAAAGCTTCAATAGCAGGTACGAAAATTAGGTTTATTGTACTGTTTATAAGTTTTATACAGGAATTTTCCTCTCTTATAGCATGTGAGTCCTCTTTCTTTGATAAGGTTAAAAATTAATCTAACAATTTAAATGATTCTGAGAAAGATTTAAGGGTCTAATGAGCATTATTGTAAGTCATTAAGCTGATATCTGAGATTTAAGTCCTTGATCTGCATTTTTTGAACCATGCCTACCAAAATCCCTTGTGCGGCCGTACATGCGCGGTGTTTCTCCTTCCCATGCATTGTCGCGCGTAGCTCCTTCTCCCTTAAACGGTCGCGTGAATCCTTTGTGTTTCCCTTGAACGGCCGTGCATCCTCTTTTATATCCCTTGAACAGTTGTGCATCCTCCTTTAAATTTCTTTGCGTGGTCGTGCAAGGCTCATTGAATTTCCTTACACAGACGCACATAAAGCTCCCTTCTTTCCTTTGCATGGTCACTTAGACCTCTTCTATTTCCCTTCGTACGGCCAAGTATGGCCTATTATTTTTATTGCACGGCCAAGTGCCTTGTTCTTCTTCCAGTGCACGGCCACATATGCTTCATGTACACATGCTCCTAAATAATAAATCACCCATAACCATGAGCATGGTATTATATTAAAGTCTATAAACTTATTAAAATAGCTACATAATCAGGGTAAACAAGGCTAGTAGTGAGTAATGTTGTCAATAATTGTTATTAAAGGGGTGGTTAGTATGCTATCTGATCATTGAGGGATTAATAGATTATGAAGCCTTCCCCAATGCTAAAGTTTAGTAAGATATGGTTACAAAGGTATGACTATAAGATGAGGTGTTATTGGAATTTGAATGACATAAATGTCTTTATAAAAGGGAGTATATTGAATTAAGTTGTAAGTCACCTAGAGCCACCAATATGTTGTAGGTGATATGGTTACTAAATTGGGAAATCATTATGCCTATATATGTATATAGTAAGAGTGAGAGGTTTTAGAGTAATAAAATCTATTGAGTTAAGAAATATGGTTCGCTTGGAAGCTAATTTTAGAGGAATTTGTGTAAGGCAATGCTTATATGAATGGCTTTGGCTAGAAGGTGTTTTAGTACATATCGAGCCAATAACTAAGAAGAATAAGAGGAAAAATAATAACCTAGAAATTATATGCTATTTAAAGTGTCATATAAAATTGGTATAAGGTATATAACCTATCAAAGTAATTTGTGTTGCCCAAATGCTATGTATTGATGTATCTTTGCAATGGCATGTAAATACTATGATAAAGCTTAGTAATAATATAAAGATAGTTTCAATGTACATGTATAGGTTAAAAGAAATGGGATGTTACATTTTATGCTTAGTGATGAGACTATGGAAGTTTGGTTATGCTTCAAGTTGTAATGAAGAGTAGTTGTTAGCCTGATGTAAAGGAACATGCTTGCCTATTTGCTCATGCCTTAAATTTGA
Organism: Excoecaria agallocha; assembly: GCA_037975025.1. NCBI lineage: Eukaryota > Viridiplantae > Streptophyta > Magnoliopsida > Malpighiales > Euphorbiaceae > Excoecaria > Excoecaria agallocha. The sequence continues at coordinate 60,306,409 of CM075811.1, read as the reverse complement.
TTATGTAAAACAAATACCCGCAATTAGTGTGTTGACATAGGAAATGGAATAATCTTGCATAACCTTACTTAAGTATAAAATGTTATAAGATAAAAGTACAAGTAAGATGAATTGTTACATATATGATCACATTAGGGTATATAACCTGTCATTCATGATCTAATAGACTATAAAAGTGAACTAAGGAGATAAATATGAACAAGTGTTGACCTTAGGATGAAAATAACTTCTTCATCTTATTATATTGATCATAGATATTTAAATGTTGTTCAAGTAATTATGTATCGATGGGAACATCTATGATATTGTATGGAAGCTACTCATGGTAAACAACAACACGATAAGCCATTGAGAACTATCAATGAATTATGTGTTAGTGTAAGCCCTAGCCCCAATACATTGTTATAAAGCATTTAAATTAATAAATGAGGCATTTGTTTTATCTATTGTATTCTTATGCATATCAATTGATAGAACTATCCAAGAATGTTGTTTCAGTTTAAGTTATCATGTGTGAGCCACATGGTTGTAAGACCTTGAAACAATAGAGACTTCATTCTAAATATCCCTAGTCAGTCATTGTTATGGGAATAACAAATGAATTAAGGCTAGTATGCTCTCTCAGATAAGTTGAGTTCTATCTTACAGATCATAAGGACAAGAGTGTCAATCAGAGATCATAGATACATGTTTAGAACATGGTATCTAGATTCGATCCATTCATGAGAACACTACATGGTACAAGTCATAAGTGTTTCTCATGTGCAAGTTTTGCATCGGAGTTCTTAGACCTAAAATCTCTATGAAACTCTTTATGAATTACTGTGTACTTTGACATACACCTAACATGCTCGTAACAGGGTGACAAGTATGGGTATGCTTGGGTATGCATTGATCCATGGTAGAGAGCATGAGAGAAGTGAAGGGATTACCCCTCTCGATAAGAGAGAAAATATCACCAGCCACTTGATAAATGAACTGAGAAGTGTATGGCCATACAAAGATGAAATAATGAGTAATCATTATTTACCTGAGAGTTCAGTGTCACTGGAATATCAAGAAATGAATTAATATATATAAGGATGACTAATTTCATGCCTTATATTAATTCCAATATTTAAGGGTAAGGGACTATGCAAAATTACATTAGGTCACTAGATGCCATTTGCATTTTCATTTAATTTGGAATGCTATAATATCTTGCTAGAGAATATATATAGCCTTTGAATTAATTCATTGCCAATATTAAATGGACCTATAGGATCATACATAAAGCATTGGGCTTAAAATATTTAAATAGAGTATTGGACATTAATTTGAGATTTTAATTAAAGTCAAATTAATGTATGTAATGGGTATTAAAATTGCTAATTGGAACTTGGTCCATGAGAGAGAGAAATTCAGCCTAATAGGATTAATTTCAATTAATTAATTATCTTGGATTAATTAAGTTAATTGAATATTAAATTCCAATAGCATTTGAATTAAAATAAAACACTTAAATAGGAAAGAGAGTGATCGAAAATTCAAGATAAAATCCTAATGAATTTCGGCAACTATATCCCTAATTAAGTGATTTGTTTTGATTAAATGTCTTATGTTTATTTTAAATTAATTTGAATTTAAAATTTAAAGTAATTTGAGTTAATATATATGTCACTTAATTAGGAAGTGATGGAGGCTGAAATCACTACCTAAAGAGAGTGAATTTTGGCATTCACACTTGACCTGAACAAGTGATATATATTTGTAAACTAATGGAAAGAAACCCTAGGCGTGTTTTGCTCTCTCTAACTCTCCTGGCCAAAATACACAAGGGGAAAGAATTCTTTCTTGTTCTCTTGTGTTCTTGGTCATCAATAGCAACCTAAAATAAGAACAAGATCAGATCTTATTGCTTCAATCCATTACCATTGTCAAATATTTAAACATAGAGCTAGCATTCTAAGTTTTAAGCCTTCCTTGTAATTGTGTGTGTGAGAATAGAGAGGAGTGGCATAAAGGTTGTTTCTTTGGCATTGGTGACCAAGACCTGAAGCATATAAGTTCATCCTATTTGCTAGTCATCATCAAAATCAAGATTTAAAGTGCATCTAAGATTGTAAGTTTCAAAACCCTAAAATTGCATATTTTTGATTCTTGTTGTGGATTGCGTGATATGTATGATCAATTTTTATTATTTTTTGCTGCGTGATCATCATGTATATGCCATGTTATATTCCATCAGTGATATCAGATCCTAAACATGCTTATTTTAGTGCTTTAGATGCATGAAATAATTATTCAAAAATCGTTCGTTTAAAAACATGCAATGCTGAAATTTTTTGTTTTGAGTTTTTTGCATTGTTTTGGTGTAAAAATTATTTTAAATGATTAGATAGGTATTATAATTATTATTACATGTTAATATACTGTCCTAAGATGTTCTTAGAGCTATTCATGGTCGGATTTAATTATAAATACCTGATGGTACATGTTAATCTTGAAACTAGGTGCTAGTTTGCATGATATATGTTTATTTAACAACTAGTTTTCAAAATTAAATTTATAAATGTGTTTGGAATGTTTGTAAGTGATTTTTAAAGATTAATAATAGGTCTGGACATATTTTAAAATTTATTTTAATTCTGGTCTATGACAATTTCATTGATTAATTTTAAAATCACTTAAAACTATGACTAGTTTGTGTTTGTTGCATGTTTAATCAACATTATTTGTTTTATTTTGATTAAAATGGAAAAAAAACATTTAGATCAGATCTGATCAGAACCTTAACTCAATGTTTATGACTTTATTTAAATTATTAAATGGCTCATAAAATCATTTTAAGTGTTTGTGCATTTTTGTGGCATTATATGAGCATTAAACAACTAGTTTCATTGTTGTTTGTTTGTTTTTGTATGAATGTCGTGTATGATATATGTTCTTCATGATTTTATGTTTTAATTCATGTTAGAACATATTATATGTATTTTTAATGTTTATGGGCTGTATGATATAAAATTAAAAATGGGAAAAATTGGAAATTATACTTAAGTTGATTTATGGCACAAATCTAACTAGTTTATGTTTTGGGCTTTTAAGAGAACTTATTCAATAAGAGGATTTAGTCCATTAGGCTCCGGCCCAGGCCCATCATGGGGTCTTCTCTTAAAATTTCAAGTACACAATTTCCATTAATGGGCTTGGCTAAATTAATTAAAATTGGACTTTGTTTTATCCATGAGTGTTATATATATTTATTTGCTTGTTTTGTGTGATGAATGGATATGCATGGTGCATTCATGGGCCCTAGGTTTTTGTAATTAAATATGGCCTGCGTGCTATTATTTATTGTTGTAAAATTTTCATTTATTTCTTAGAATAGAATTTATTTAAAGACTTTGTAAATCAAGACGAAGCCCACCAGAGTGGAGAAGCCCAACTTGAAGATTCTTATGTAATAGTATAAAATCTTAGTTGTAGGTTTTTAGGCCCATGTTTGTCACGCCTTACTTTATACAATTATATATATATGCATGCTATGAATGGATGACAAAGCGTATACCATGTAAGCCGTAATAAAATGAATCCCTAAAATAGTAAGTCACAAAGTTGCCTTCCTAATTCGAAACATGTCAAGGCATCGATCATCGGTCACGTAGACTAGGAGTCCTAGATGCGCTCGATTATCTTTGTGAGGCATGGGTTGTGAATGTAGGTTGGACTTAACATGGAAAGGGATGCTCGGACCTAGGCAACTAATAAATGGGTTTGTGCTATAATATCTTAAGATGTTAGCCCATTTGATCCAAGAGTCATGTACGAGACATGATTGGAGTTTTCCTACCTAAGTAACTTAACTTGTTAGGTGTACAAGCTCAGCTTGACTAATAAGTTGTTGTGAAAAGTGGATCTTGGCCCACACTAAATCACTAACGCGAATTATTTAAAGGGATATTAATTCGGTTTGTGGGATTATAAATAAGACCTCATTTAATCTTGCTAAGTTTTTATTGTAGATTGAAAATGACTTCTTCAAACAACAACTTTTCATTGTGATCGGTCCTGTAAAAGGACAAACTGAATGGCACCAATTTCATAGACTGGTCTCAAAACTTAAGAATAGTTCTTAAGCAAGAGAAAAAGTCGTATGTTTTGGATGCACCCTTGCCTGAAGAACCTGCTAGGAATGCCTATGCTGTTCAAAAGGAAACTTTTGAGACCAAGAAAAGTGACTCCAATGATGTGACATGTCTGATACTGGCCACTATGGTGCCTGACTTGCAGAAGCAATTCATGAACCAAGAGGCTTATGCGATCATAGTACACCTCAAGGAGATGTTCCAATAGCAAGCTCGTCACGAGAGGTTTATGACAACAAAGGCCTTAATTTCTTATAAGATGGTTGCGGATACTCCTATTAGTACCTATGTACTCAAGATGAAAGGGTATCTCGATACTCTTGAGAAGCTTGAGGTACAAGTCCCGAAGGAATTGACCACTGACTTGATCTTAGGTTTATTGACTGATGATTATGATCCATTTATCATGAATTATAACATGCATGCAATGAACAAGACAATCACAGAGCTTCATGGGATGTTTAAGAATGTTGAAGAGAACATTCGAAAGACCAATCCCGTACTTATGGTTCAAAGCGGCATTAAGAAGGGACCCGCTAAGGAAAAGGGAAAGGGAAAGGGAAAACCCAAGAATGACCTGGCTTGGCTCAAGTCAAATGGGAGTGCACCTCAGGCCCATCCCAAGCCCAAGGCATAAAAGCTCAAGGAGAGCGAGAGCACATGCTTCCACTGCAATAAGATAGGGCATTGAAGGAAGAATTACGCTCTCTTCAAGGAAGAACAAAAGAAGAATGGAGCCAAGGCATCCAGTTCTGGTATTTTTGTTGTTGAAATTAACCTTTCTATTTTTACCACTTGGGTATTGGATACCGGTTGTGGTTCTCACATTTGTTCAAATGTGTAGGGGATAAGAAATAGGCAGTTACTTTGGAAGAATGAAGTGGACCTCCATGTGGGGAATGGAGCACGAGTTGCTGCCATGGAGATAGGTGACTATCAACTCACTTTACCTTCCGGACTTTGTTTAGATTTGAAAAGTTGTTATTATGTGCCTGTTATGAGCAGAAACATTATTTCAGTTTCTTGTTTGGATTTGGATGGATTTGATTTTGTTATTAATAATGGCAATGTTCATATTCGTTGCCAAGGCAATTCATATGGCAATGCCATGTTACAAAATGGCCTTTATATCCTTAATCAACAAAACAAAGAGTCCATATATAACATTAATACAAAGAGGGTTAAATCAAATGAATTGAACCCTACTTACTTCTGGCATTATCGTTTAAGGCATGCAAATGAAAAATGCATTTCAAGACTCTACAAATCTGGAGTGCTTGGGTCATTCAACTTAGAATCTTATGACACATGCGAGCCATGTTTGTATGGAAAAATGACAAAGAGTCCTTTTAACAAGAAAAGTGAGAGGACTAATGACTTATTGGAACTAATACATACTGATGTATGTGGACTATTAAGTACATAAGCGAGAGGTGGTTTTAGCTACTTCGTGACATTCACAGATGATTTCAGTAGATATGGCTACGTCTATCTAATGAAGTACAAGTCTGAAACTTTTGAAAAATTCAAAGAGTTTAAGAACAAAGTAGAGAAATAACTTGGCAAAAGTATAAAAGCCATTCAATCAGATCGAGGTGGTGAATACTTAAGCCAAGAGTTTGACAGTCATTTGAAGGAGTGTGGTATTATTTCACAGCTCACTCCTCCGGGAACACCACAATGGAATGGTGTATCCGAAAGGAGAAATCGAACTCTGTTGGACATGGTTCGATCAATGATGAGTCAATCAAATATTTTTGTCTCTTTTTGGGATTATGCATTAGAAACTGTTGCGTTTCTACTAAATCGTACTCCAACTAAAGTAGTTGAGAAGACACCATATGACGTATGGACTGAAAAAGAACCTAATATGTCATTTCTCAAGATTTAGGGCTGTGAAGCACATGTTAAGAAATTAACATCTGATAAACTAGAGTCCAAATCCACTATTTGCTTGTTTGTGGGTTATCCCAAAGAAACAAAGGGACACTACTTTTACTCACAAGCCGAGAATAAAATATTTGTTACTCGCAAGGCTGTTTTCTTGGAAAAGGTGTTCCTTCTCAAGAAAGACAGTGGGAGTAAAGTAAAACTTGAAGAAATTTAAGTGCCACAAACTCCTATAGAGGATGAGTTGGAAAAGGGATCAAGTTCACAACCAGTTGTGGAACAAGAACCCATTACACAAAAACCTAGAAGGTCCAGTAGGGTATGTCAGGAGATTGAGAGATACGGATTTTTAATCACCGACAGTGACACTATTGAGTTAGTAGATCGTGAGGATCCTACTACCTACAGAGAAGCTATTGAGAGCCCAGACTCGAAAAATTGGCTTGAAGCCATGAAATACGAGATGCAATCGATGTACGATAACCAGGTTTGGACCTTGGTTAATCCACCGGAAGGTGCTAAGGTAATTGAATGCAAGTGGCTATTTAAACTCAAAGCTGATAAGACCTACAAAGGTAGACTAGTAGCAAAAGGTTTTTGGCAAACTCATGGTGTAGACTATAATGAGACCTTTTCGCCTGTAGTTATGCTCAAGTCCATTAGGATCTTGCTTGCCATAGCTGCATATCATGATTATGAGATATGGCAAATGGATGTCAAAACTGCTTTTCTCAACAGAAATTTACTTGAGGATGTGTATATGACACAGCCTGAGGGTTTTGTCAATCCCAAATATCCTAAGAAGGTTTGCAAGCTTTAAAAATTCATTTATGGATTAAAGCAAGCATCTCGAAGTTGGAATCTTCGTTTTCATGAGGCAATCAAAGAATTTGACTTCGTAAAAAACGAAGATAAGCCTTATGTGTACAAAAAGGTTAGTGGGAGCATAATAGTATTTTTGGTCCTATATGTGGATGACATCCTTCTCATTGGGAATGATATTCCAACATTTCAAAAGGTTAAGCAATGGTTGGGGAAGTGCTTTTCAATGAAAGACTTAGGTGAAGCCGAGACAATACTTGGTATTCGGATCTATAAAGATAGATCGAATCGGCTTTTAGGACTAAGTCAAAAAAAGTACATAGACAAAGTACTAAAGTATTTTAGTATGGGAGACTCAAAGAAAGGGTACATATCTTTGGCTTTGGGAGTTCCTTTGACTAAAGAACAGTGTCCTAAAACTAAAGAGGATAGGGACAACACGAGTAGAATCCCATATGCATCTGCTATTGGATCTATCATGTACATTATGTTATGTACTAGGCTGGATGTTGCTCATGCATTGAGTATAACCAGTAGGTTTCAGCAAAAGCCTAGTGAGAAGCACTGGTCTGCTGCAAAAGGGATTTTAAAGTACCTGCGAAGGACTAAGGATCACTTCTTGGTGTATGGTGGTCAAAAAGAGCTCGTCATACAAGGTTATGCCGATGCTGCTTTTCAGACCAGCACTCAAGATTCAAGATTACAATTTGGGCTTGTTTTTGTTTTGAACGGTGGTGATGTCAGCTAGAGAAGCTCGAAGCAAGAGACCATTGCCGACTCAACTATAGAATCTGAGTATATTGCAGCGAGTGAGGCTATAAAAGAGGTTGTTTGGATTAAAAATTTCATTTCTGGATTAGGAGTGGTCCAAAGCATCCTAGATCCATTAGAAATTTTCTGTGACAACAATGGGGCCATCGCACAGGCCAAGGAGGCCTAGTCACACCAGAAATCCAAACACATACTCATGAGGTACCACCTGATCAGAGAGATCATTGATCGTGAGGACATCAAGGTTAGTAAGATAGCAAGTGAAGACAATGTAGCAGATCCTTTGATGAAACAGTTGCGTCCAAATCTACACGAAGCTCATTTGAGAGCATTCGGTCTTAGGGCTATGCCCAATTGGGACTAGTGCTAGTGGGAGATTGTTAGTGTAAGCCCTAGCCCCAATACATTGTTATAAAGCATTTAATTTAATAAATGAGGCATTTGTTTTATCTATTGTATTCCTATGCATATCAATTGATAGAACTATTCAAAAATGTTGTTTCAGTTTAAGTTATCATGTGTGAGGCATATGGTTGTAAGACCTTGAAACAATGGAGACTTCATTCTGAATATCCCTAGTCAGTCATTGTTATGGGAATAACAAATGAATTAAGGCTAGTATGCTCTCTCTGATAAGTTGAGTTCTGTCTTACGAATCATAAGAACAAAAGTATCAATCAGAGATCATAGATACATGTTTAGAACATGGTATTTGAATTCGATCTGTTTATGAGAACACTACATGGTACAAGTCATAAGTGTTTCTCATGTGCAAGTTTTGCATCGGAGTTCTTAGACCTAAAATCTCTATGAAACTCTTTATGAATTACTGTGTACTTTGATATACACCTAACGTTCTCGTAACAGGGTGACAAGTATGGGTATGCTTGGTATGCACTGATCCATGTTAGAGAGCATGAGAGAAGTGAAGGGATTACCCCTCTCGATAAGAGAGAAAATATCATCGGCCACTTGATCAGTGAACTGAGAAGTGTATGGCCATACCGAGATGAATTAATGAGTAATCATTATTTATCTAAGAGTTCAGTGTCACTAGAATATCAAGAAAGGAATTAATATATATAAGGATGACTAATTCCATGCCCTATATTAATTCTGATATTTAAGGGTAAGGGACTATACAAAATTGCATTAGGCCACTAGATGCCATTTGCATTTTCATTTAATTTGGAATGCTATAATATCTTGCTAGAGAATATATATAGCCTTTGAATTAATTCATTGCCAATATTAAATGGACCTATAGGATCGCACACAAAGCATTGGGATTAAAATATTTAAATAGAGTATTGGACATTAATTTGGGCTTTTAATTAAAGTAAAATTAATATATGTAATGGGTATTAAAATTGCTAATTGGAACTTGGTCCATGAGAGAGAGAGAAATTCGGCCCAATAGGATTAATTTCAATTAATTAATTATCTTGGATTAATTAAGTTAATTGAGTATTAAATCCTAATAGCATTTGAATCAAAATAAAACACTTAAATATGAGAGAGAGTGATCGAAAATTCAAGATAAAATCCTAATGAATTTTGGCAATTGTATCCCTAATTAAGTGATTTTGTTTGATTAAATGTCTTATGTTTATTTTAAATTAATTTGAATTTAAAATTTAAAGAAATTTGAGTTAATATACATGTCACTTAATTAGGAAGTGATAGAGGCTGAAATCACTACCTAAAGAGAGTGAATTTCGGCATGCACACTTGACCTAAACAAGTGATATATATTTGTAAACTAAAGGAAAGAAACCCTATGCGTGTTTTGCTCTCTCTCACTCTCTTGGCCGAAATACACAAGGGGAAAGAATTCTTTCTTGTTCTCTTGTGTTCTTGGTCAGCAATAGCAACCTAAAATAAGAACAAGATCAGATCTTGTTGCTTCAATCCATTACCATTGCAAAATATTTAAACATAAAGCTAGCACTCTAAGTTTTAAGCCTTCCTTGCAATTGTGTGTGTGAGAATAGAGAGGGTTGGCATAAAGGCTATTTCTTTGGCATTGGTGACCAAGACCTGAAGCATATAAGTTCATCCTATTTGCTAGTCATCATCAAAATCAAGATTTAAAGTGCATCTAAGATTGTAAGTTTCAAAACCCTAAAATTGCATGTTTTCGATTCTTGTTGTGGATTGCGTGGTATGTATGATCAATTTTTATTATTTTTTGCTGCGTTATCATCATGTATATGCCATGTTATATTCCATCATTATACAAGTGCAATATCGTATTGTTGATGTAACTAAGCTAGGATAAGTAGTCTGACTTAGTATGTGAATAAGTATGAGCAACCAAAAGCATGTATCGCTATGATTCAAGTTGCATTTATATGCACACATACATATATATACATGGACATGCATATAATCTTATGAAGACTTTTAATAGCAAGAACTATAATTTCATATAGCCTTATTGGCTTCGTACATAATGCTAAGTATGATGAGATAGATCAATGAGAGTTACACTCTATTATGTTTGCATAGTTATGCAACTACTGTGATACATTGTGTGTGTATGTATGTATATATACATGCATACATACATATACATATATGTATGTATGTGCTTATATACATACATATATATATATATATACACGTATGTGTATATATCTATATGTATGTATATATGTATGTATGTGTATATATATATATATGTATGTGTATATATATATATATATATGTATGTATATGTATATATATATGTATGTATGTGTATATATATATGTATGTATGTATGTATATATATATATATGTATGTGTATATATATATGTATGTATGTATATATGTATGTATATATATATATATATATAGAGAGAGAGAGAGAGAGAGCCTATAGCATTTTTGGTATCAGAGCCTAGACGGGATAGTCTAAGAGTCGTAGGAATTTTCTTCTTTTTATGCCCGATGGGGGGTAGTATAGTATGAGTGTACCTTGGTTAACGTTTGAGCCTCAATTTCTTTGGGAATTTACTCAGAGTGAAGTTGTATTAGCATTAGCAGAACTATATTGGGACAAGAGATTGTCTTAGATATATTGGAAGAAGTATTATTTAGGGAAGTTTAATTAGTTAATTAGAGTTTTTCCTAGAAAAATATTCTAATTAAGTTATCCAATTGAGTATATTTAATTAAGATAAAATTAAAGAGAATTTTGAGACTGTGCTTGGAGCAATGAAACGTTGGTCAGCCCTGAAGGCTTGGTGTTGGTCAGCCCTTATAAGCCAAGATGGTATGTTGGTGGTCCTGGTAAGCTGGGTGGTCCCGTGATTCACACAAATTTCATTCTTGACTTCTCTTTAAATTTAACTTGATTAAATATATTTGGATTGATAGATTAAATATAATATTTTCTATTAAAGAGTCTAGATCTGGTTCAACTAGCGAAGATAATATTAGAGAATTAGATGAAATAAATTCTGTAGAAATAAATATTGAAAAAGTAGATAATGATTTATTTGATTGGACTATACCTAAACAAGATATTCGAACAATATATTCAATAGGTACTTTTGAATTTTTCCACGATTATTCTATTAAACAAACAGAATAGACAATAGCTATTAATCAAGAACATGAAACTATTCAATTGTTATCAAAAAAAGGCAATAAATGAACATAAGAAGAAAAAATATAGATTTTTACATATAGGATTAGTACATATAGCAATAAAACCTTTATTCAGATTAGGATTAGATACTCCTATTTTAATGTGCTTAAGAGATGCTAGATATGTTAATTTTTCTAATTCTTTACTAGCTATGGTTGAAACAAATTTAGCAAATGGACCTGCATATTTTAATTATTTTTCAAGATTTACTATTAGCCTATATGATTCAAATATTTTAGATACTTTAACTTTAACTGTTAAAAAATTTAAAATTTAAGGAAAATATTAGAGCAATAGCAGTGATATATAGAATATATTATAAAGTAATGTCCGCGACTATAAATCTTAAAACTAGGAAACTATTTAAAAGAGATGAAACTTTATTATTTGAAGCAAACTGGAAACTAAAAGAAATATGTGAACCTAAACCAGTTAATATTAATAATCAATTTTCAAGAATATTAGAGCATAGTGATGGATCAGTTCAAATAGATTTTTCCTCAGATAATAATCAATCGGGTAGTTCTTCTATATATTCAAATAATAGACCGTCAATATATAAACCATTATCAGTAAAAAAAATTAGAATTAAGAGGATTATATTTTAATACAAGTATTCCAATACCATTATATACTGAAGAAAAAAAAAGTGAATATTTAGTTAGCCCAACTAGATCTTAAATGGAAGCATTTTCTCAAATTAATTAATAATTTAAAGATGACTAGTTTTCAAATAAATAAAAAAAATTTAAGAAATGATTTAAAAGCATAATATAATAAGAAAAAAGCTGAATGGTATTTTAATAACTTTTCTCAAGCTTAATTAAGTAATTTTAGAAGTTTATGGTATAAAGATATGGAAGATAAACAAGTTAATATTCCTTTATTTTTGTGGTTTGAAAAATACTATTATTATAATAATATAGATTATCCATTTGAAAAAGAAATTAATGTATCTTCAAAAATAGGTAAACAATGGAACACCTTAGAAGGAAAATCAATAGTATCTATACATCCACAATTAGAATGTATTCAAGTAAAAAACAAAGAAAAAACTTATTTTGCCGAACCATTTAAAGAAATAAAAGCAGAAAATAAAGAGGTAGGAAAAGATTTACAACATGTAATATTACAAAATAATTTTTCAAATCAAATATCAGATACTATAGCTAATCAGTTAAATAGAGTAGAAGAAATAGTACAAACACCTAAGTCACAAATAGAAATAGGACAAACATCAAAAAGAGTAGTAGAAAATTCACCTATAAAATTAGAAACACCATTGTTTAAACCTTTTAAATTTTCATCAGGAACAATCATTAAGCTAAAAGATGAAGACCCTGTATTAAAGAAAATAGAAGAAAATTTAGCAAAGTTAAATATTAAGGATAAATAAATTATGACTATAGATGGAGAAACTATGTCAGAGATAAAAACTCCATCAGAAGTAGAAAATCTAAAAGAACAGTTTAAGCCAAATAATGAAGAAGAATTTTTAATTAAAAATTACATTTTAATACATATACACCTAGACCAAAAACTCAAAAATATTATCCTAGACATACACCTCCTGATACTCAATATGAAGAAACTAGATATCAATTAGAATATGATGGTAGATCTTTATACGAATGGAATATAAATGGTTTATCAGAATATCAAATATTAAATTTATTACAGGAAATGACTGGCAGCTAGTGCTTATAAATCAAAAGAAAATAATGAAACTGTAATATCTCATATGTTAATATCAGGATTTATTGGACAATTAAAAGATTTATGGGATCATTATGTAACAGATGTAGATAGAAATTTTATATTAACAGCTCGTATGGATTATTAAGGTAGAAATAATGTTCAAATTGAAACAAAACAAAATGACATAATAAGTACTTTAATATTTGCAATTGCTAAAAATTTTGTAGGAGACCCTCATTTATATCAAGAAAGTAGTTCAGAAATTCTTCAAAACTTAACTTGTCCTAAATTACAAGATTTTAGATGGTATAAGGATTTATTTTTAACTAAAGTAATTACTAGATCATATTGTAATAATATTTATTGGAAAGAAAGATTTTTAGCAGGATTACCTAAGTTATTTGCGAAAAAAGTACGGAGTAGATTAAAAAGGGATAATAATGATACAATACCTTATAATGAATTAACTTATGGACAATTAATAAATATAGTTAACATAGAAGGATTATAAATTTGCACTGATTTAAAATTAAAAGCAAAACTTAAGATAGATAGTGTCGTAGGAAGAAAATATTTAGGATCATTCTGTGAACAATATGGTTATCAACAAATTAGAGCTCCATCAGCTAACAAAAGGAAAATAAAATCTAAAAGAAAATACATATATAAAATAAAGAGATATAAGCCAAAAAGAAATTATAATCAAGAAAAGCCCATTAAGAAAAACCAAAATATAAAAAGTTTAGACCTAAGACTAGTAAAAAATATATAGTAATTTATAATAAATGTGGCAAGCAAGGACATTATTCAAGAGACTGTAGCATAAAGAAACGTATAAATAACCTAGATATTTTAGAAAAATTAAAAAAGGAAATATCTAAAATTATAGTTACTGAAACTTCTAGTATTGATGAAGAAATTATTGATTATTTAAAAAATGATTTAAATGCAATAAGTGAAAAAACTAAAACTAATAGTGAAGATAATAATTCCGATTCATATTCTTGTAGTTTCTTAGGACCATGTCAATGTAATAATATAAATATGATAAGTGATGAAAAAGAATTTTTATTAGACATTATTGATAAAATAGATGATCCGAAAATAAAAAAGAATTATCTACTTAGATTAAGAGAAATAATCAGTACAAGAGGAAAAAGAGATTTTACATCTTATAATTTAGCTGAAGTATATAAAAAATTTGAAATTAAAAAAGAATCAACTATTCAAGATCTTCAGGAAGAAATTAAAATATTGATACAAGAAGTAAATATACTAAAAGGAAAAGTTTAGAGTTTAGAAGAAAAAAGTTTCAAAATTAGTCTTAATAATTCGGTAAAAGAAGATAAAAAATTAAAGGAATAGTATCCTTTAGTATTATTATTAGAGAGACACAAGACAAATACATAAATACTTTATCTCAGGTAAATTATTAAAAATGGTATGTAAAATTAGATATAGTTGTTAATGATGATTTTCATTTAACTACTTTAGCTTTAATAGATAGCGAAGCTGATCAAATTGTATTCATGAAGGCTTAATCCCGACTAAATATTATGAAAAAACTTCTGAAAGATTAGATACCGCTAATGGATCAAAGTTAATAATTAATTATAAATTATCAAGAGTTAAAATTTACAATAAAGGATATTATTTTAAAACTCATTTAGTGTTAGTTAAAAATTTAAATTCCGGAGTTATATTAGGAATACCCTTTATTACAATGTTATATCCTTTGCGGTAGGAGATAATGGCATTAAGACAACAATTTTAGATAAAGAAATTCTTTTCGAATTTGTATTTCCTATAGTATCTATAGAGATATTAGTCATGCAAGAAAAAATATTCAAGAAGTCAATTTGTTAAAAAATAAATAAAAACAAATTAAATTTCTCATAAAAGAAATAGAAGGAAAAAGAATAAAAGAACAACTGATGGTTTAGAGATAAAATAAAAAATCAAAGAATTTGCAAGTACATTTTCAAAAGAAATTTGTGCACTAGTAACTAATGTTTTTTGGAATAAAAAATAACATGTAGTAAAATTACCTTACATAAAAGACTTTGTTGAAAAGAAAATTCCAACAAAATCACAAGCTATCAAAATGACACCAGATTTGAAAAAATTTTGTCGAAAAGAAATACAAGATTTAAAAGAAAAAGGATTGATAAGAGATTCTAAGCCCCCTTGGTCATGTTCAGCATTTTATGTTATGAGTGCAGCAGAAATAAAAAGAGGTCCATCTAGATTAGTAATAAATTAAAAACCTTTAAATGCAGTTTTACAATGGATAAGATACCCTATACCATACAAAAGGGGTTTATTAAAGAAGTTATATGATGCAAATATTTTTTCTAAATTTGATATGACATCAGGATTTTGGCAAATACAAGTAGATGAAGAGGATAGGTATAAAATAGGTTTTAATGTTCCATATGGACATTATGAATGGAATGTTATGCCCTTTCATTTAAAAAATGCTCCTTCAAAATTTCAAAATATTATGAATGATATTTTAAGACCAATACATAAATTTTTAATAATATATATTGACGATGTATTAATTTTTTCAAATTCAATAAGTCAACATATCAAGCATTTAAAAAGATTTTTTCATTTAATTCATCAGAATGGGTTAGTAGTTTATACACCAAAGATGCAACTCTTTCAAACTAAAGTTAGATTCTTAGGATATGATATAGATCAAGGCATTATAAAACCAATAAATAGAAGTTTAGAATTTACTAATAAATTTTCAAATAAAATAAAAGATAAGAAACAGTTACAGAGATTTTTAGGACGTTTAAATTATGTTCATGATTTTTTCAAGGATTTAGAAAAATTATGCAAGCCTTTATACAATAGGTTAAAAAAGAAACCAAAACCATGGACAGAAAAACATACTAGTATAATTAGAGAAATTAAAGAAAAAATAAAAAGTTTACCATGTTTGAATATTCTTCATCCTGAAGCCTTTTTAATAATTGAAACAAATGCTAGTAATATAGGTTATGGTGGTATTTTAAAATAAAAACGAAAGGAATCAAACAAAGAAGAAATAGTAAGATTTTATTCAGGAAGTTGGAGTCGAACTCAAAAGAATTATTCTACTATCAAAAAAGAAATTTTAAGTATTTTTTTATGCATAAAAAAGTTTGAAGACAATTTATACATGAAAAGATTTTTGCTACACATTGATTGTTTATCAACAAAATATGTTTTAGAAAAAGATGTCAAAAATTTAATTTCAAAATAGATTTTTGCAAGATGGCAAGCTTTACTTAGTAACTTTGATTTCGAAATCGAATTCATCAAGGAAAAAAATAATAGTTTACCTGATTTTTTCTCGTGAATTTTTACAGGGAAAATGAGTTCTAATAAGAAAGTTTTGACAAAAACTACATTATCAATAGGAAATTCATTATCATAAGAAAATTCTGAATAAAATATTCTACTCAAACCTCCTCCTATTAGAATTATCCAGACCTTTATTCCCCACAACACCTTTTTTCCTCCACTTTAAAGACCTCAAACTTTTTCACCTTCTGCACCTCTTCGACCATACTCATCAGCTTTAGCTTCTTCTCCTTCTTCTGTATCTCCTATAGTACATTCTCTTTCTACTAAAACTTTTTCACCTTATCATTTGAATCATAAAATATTATTTATTAAAGTCTTAGAACCAAAAGAACTTAATATATCAGAAAGTTAAAGTTTTTATAGGTTAATTGATTATATTTTTCCTAATAGTTGGCAATTTTATGAGGAATATCATAATAAAACAAGAGAGTATTATGAAGCCATACTAGTAGATACTAAATCAGTAGAGATAGAACATAACTGCAATGAGAGAGATAAGAATAGAATTAAATATAGTAAGGTTAAGATTATTCATGTTATTACTCAATTAGAATGGGGATCACGACCATATCAATTGAAGACACTATCAGGATATCCTCCCAAACTAGTATATAGATATTAGGATTATCAAGAAACATGGTATCGAGCATTTTACTTAAGGAATTTTCAACATTCGTGGTTCTTTTACTTTTCACATAATTTCGATGGCATTCTCCCAAATTGGTTTATCAGATGGTTTAGTCAATTTTGATTAATTATCAAAGCAACTCCATTTCAGATTAGGGAAGCTTTTGTCAAATTTACTACTTACTGCAACCCAGGTGCTCCTGATAATCTTTTAAAATATTTTGCAATGTTCAAGATTCCATAAATTGTTTCGTGTACCTATCACATTTCTAAGCAGATTAATTAGTTACTGATTCTTTATCGAGAATTTCGAGTAAAATGGTGGGACAATTTTGATGTCAAGAAGGCCGATAGACAAGTAGTTATTAATTATTTAGAACAGCCAATATCTACCGCTTGATCATCAACTTTGTCAACAGGATTTATTGCAGATAAAAATCAAATTGTCAATTTATTATCTTCAGCATTCACAGAAGAAGAATTCAATTCTATTACCAATCGCATTTTAACAGAAAGGATCAACTCATCTGAAGGTAGTACTCCTCCTCGTGCATTTGAAGATTCTCAAGACCTATATGCAGATTTAGAGTTATAAATTATAAAATACGTAGTCATATAGTATAAAGAATAAATGTAAGGTAAATACCATGTAAATATAATGTACATAAAGGAAAGATACAAATGAAAAAACAAACGTAAAAAAAATTGGAAAAAGATAAAAAGTCAAAAAAGGACAAAGGTCAAGAAAAGTAGGCTATCTATAAAATCTTTACTCCCGGCACTTTACAAGTTTCAAAGATAAGTTTTAGGTGAATAGTTTTCAACAATAGTTTTACCATTTTAAACTTTAATTTACCTTATCTTTCATCCGCCATAAAATACTATTTAAAAAAGTTAAGTTTCAGTTTTCATCATTGCAAACTACGCATTTTCAAAAGTAAATGGTATCAAGGCATGTTATCTTTTATCCAAAGCATTATTACAAAGCAGAAGCCTTATAAAAAATATTATTAGAAGACAGGCATTACCTTCGGCAGTTGACTTTATCTTTACGCAATTATCACAAGGATTGAGCATCAACTTTTTTCAAGTATATAAGAAGATATGTTTCATCAGTTGAATTACGAGTTGTCAAGACAAGCGAATTACGAGTGATTCAAAAAGGCAAAAATATTCATAATTAGAGTGAAGAATACAAAACCCCCTGTATTATCAACCTCCCTTTGTTATAGAACCTTAGATTTGCAACTTATATTTTCAAGAGATTATTCATATACTCCTATTACCTCATCAGAAACCGCTTGTATATTATCATCAGATTATAATCTATGAGGTATTTCATTTTAATTATGTCTTGGTGTATAGATAAATTTTTAAATGGTTTATGTGCTATTGATTTTGATAATGATAAAGATATGTTTTTACTCAGAAGAGAATTAATTAGTTTGAAAGATTTTTTAATTAAAGAACATGAAGATTTTCATTCAAATGAATTTTGCAATTGTCAAGATTTTCATAAGAAAATAAAATCGATTGATATTTTAATTAATTTTGTTCCTAGTATTCCTGTAGATCATTTTCTAGATTTATAAAAAAAAAATTAAATAATGGATAGAGAAAAAAAAGACAAAAATTAATAGAAGGATATGAAAAAATTTGGAACGTTAGACAAAAGATTTGTGAATTTAATAATCAAATAATTAGATTAAAGATTTATCTTATAGTTTATCATCATACATTACATGAAAATAATATGTGTGATTGTAGAGATTTTAATTGTAATATAATTTTAGTAAATTTAATGTGGGGTTTTTTTTTAATAATGTTAAAAAAATATTTATTTAGGGAAAGGGGGTGTGTCAGAAAATATTTAGAATGGGTGGGGTTATTTTCGGAAAATGCAGAGCAGACCTGCGTGATTGGCTGGGGAACAGAGTGGGACCTGCATCTGAGGCAGAAGCGTGATCCACGTGTCGAATCGCGCCTCACCCAAGCTGCCACGTGTCGCAACCTTAGTAAAAAAGCAGCTGTTGACTGCGTGGTCAACGCAATTCTGCCCCCCGTCCACGTGTTGGCACCCGGTGGATCACACAGCTGACACCTGCGTTGTCAGCTGTGTCCCACACGTACTGCCTCCCACGCGCTACAGTACCCATTGCATCTAACTTTCCAATTGTATTTGAAAAGCAGTTGAATTATTTGGATTCCGAGAGCATATAACCTCTCTATGCAAAGTTCAATACCATATTTCAATATTAGTTCAGTTGATGAGAATTCCATTGAAATAACATTCGAAACATTTTAATTGGTGAGCAGATCATAATTTGTCGCATTGACGTATATTTCAATATCGATGATTGAAACATGTATTTTTTTAATTATTTATTGTTTAATTTATACATATAAGTATTATTGAGACATTTTTCTAAGTAAATCTATATTCGAAAGTAGATCAGGATAATATATGAATATTGAATATCTTATTTATTTTTAATTATTTATTGATTAATTTAATATTGTATATAATTTTTTATATTGTGGAATAATATATGAATGTATTAATTAAATAATTTATTATTATTGATAGTAGAAAAATCATAATTTTTTTTACTTATAGGTAGTTGAAAAATGTCATCATATATTGAAATTTATTTGCATATGGGAGGGGAAATCAGTTATGGAACTATAGGATTTGAATATGACATATCAGCATCGAATGTCATCATAAAGAGATTAAAACTTAAAAATAAGCCAACTCTTGCTGAATTGCGTCATAAAATCCATGTTAAAATGGGTTTAGGCATGAATGAAGTGATTTTGAGAATTATATACAAGAGTCCGGTGTACAATGGCGGATCGTTATGTTGGATGGCAGTAGACTTAGCAGATGATGATGACGTAGATGCAATATATGACAATTTAAGGAGATATGAACATTATACATTGGTGGAATTAATCATTTTAGTTGTTGGATCCAGTCAACCAAGGAACCATAACAATTATCAGTTTGCACATGAAGGCTTTCAAATGGAAAACACAGGGACACCTCAACAAATGTACGTTAATGATATTGGTCCGAGTCAGCCGGGGCAGTCAGTAAGTCGACAAGACATTGAAATATTTTTCCAATTTAGAGGAGATAATATTTCCAGTCAGGCAAGACAATCTCAATGTCGACGGGATGGTGACTTGATTGGAAGGGAATTATCAATCGATTCTAGAGCAGATCATATACGAACACAAGCAAGCCAAATTCCTGATGTTTGCACAAGTGAACCGCGTCGGTCGTTGAGTTGAAGGATGGGGAATTTTCTAAGAAAATCCATCTTCGAAAGTAGATCAGAAAGTCATTTACCTGATAAAAATTTTTCATTTGGGACACATGCTCAGCCGAGACAGAGTAGTGATCGCAACAGTCATCGATATTCTGTATCTCATATTCCAGAAGTCAGAAGGAGGAGTGTTGTAGCCCAAGGCACTGATTACAGATCTAAAAGATCTATTTCACATATTGAAGATGTCAATCAAAGCTGTTTTATATCATAGGCTGAAGATGTCAATCAGCAATGGCAGTCTGCCAATAGGCGAGATGGTGATTTGCTTGAAGATGGCATATCTGGCGGCACTGATACAGTTTGTGGAAATGAAAAAGCCATTAAATTAAGTGAAGATGATGCTTTTGTTGATGGTGTAGTTAATAATAACTATCTATTGCCAAATGATGATTCGGAAGACGAAAGTGCCGACATTAATGGAGTAAGTGATAGCTCAGAAGAAGCTGGTGATGGCAATGAGTCTGAACATACACTAGACGCCAGTCCATAGCATCACTGCATCCAACTAGTGAGGCTAAAAAAGATATTTTTACATTTTCATCGGAGCATCATTATAATTTTGACTTTGAAGCATCCCAGGTAGATATATCAGAAGGTCTGAACTTTAATACTTGGGATGGTATGTCTGAGTTATCCACTGGCCTTGTTTTCAATAATAAGGATGAAGTTAAATTTGCTGTCAAAAAATACTCAATAACGAGAAATATTGATTTTAGAGTGGTTGAGTCAAAGCCAAAATACTAGGTTGTAAAGTGTGCATAGTCTGATAGCGGATGCATATAGAGATTAAGGGCAGTAAAGAAGAGTGTAAATCCATTGTGGATTATCATCAGGTTTAGAGGGCCACATTCATGTCCGGGTGGGAATCTTTTTATGGATCACAGACAATTAGGATCTGAAATTATTCGAAATTGCATAGTGGGTATGGTAAGTAAAAATTTTACCCTTGCCATTGATGTTATTATTGCTGCTATTAAACAGCAATTTAATTATGAGGTATCATACAGTAAGGCCTGGTACGGAAAGATGAGAGTGTTGGAATCTATTTTTTGAGATTATGTTGAATCATTTGAGAGGTTACCGAGTTTCTTACTTGCTTTAGAAAAGTACAATCCCGGGACTGTTTATGAACTTCATTTACAGGATACAGAAAATCCAAGGGTAAAGCAGTTCCAACGGGTATTTTGGAGTTTTAAACCTGTGATTGATGGGTTCACTCATTGCAAGCTGATAAGTGTGAAATATATATAGCTTTTGATATGTTTTTAGTTAAGTTATTTAGTTGTTTTGGTTTTATTTAGGTTAATTTAGAGTTAATTTGTTAATATTTATGTTTTTGGAGTTAATTCTGTGTTTTGTTTGATTTTCAGGTTTAATTTGATATAAAAGTGCTTAAAGTGTAAAAAGGACAAAGTTTAGGGCTAAAAGTGCGAATATGAAGAAATTAGGCGAGAAAACCAGTGTCCAGTCCAGAGCCTTGAGCCGTGACCACGTAAGTTTACTGAAGAGTTTCACACGTGGCCACGTGAAGAAGAAAATAGGTGAATCAGTGGCCATGTGAAGAAAAGAGAAGAAATAAAGCATGCTGAAGCCGTGGCCATGTGATGACAATTGAATGAAATTTTGAAGACCACGTGACCACATGGATTCCCAGTGAAGGACCACACGTGGCCACGTGTGGAAGAGGAAATAAAAGGGACGTCCCCACGTGTGAAGGAAGGCAAATGAAGGGCGTGGCCACGTGATCTAACTCTCCCATGTCGCGAAGGATTTACGAGCTTCCTGTTTAGCAGAATTTGATTCCTATTTTATGACCGGAGTTTAACAAGGAGTCTACTGCAATTCTTGCCTATAAATAGGAGTCCAAAAACACAGAAAAGGAGGCATCAATCCCTAGAATCAAGACTTAGAATTAAGCTTTCTTTTCTTAGTTCTTTGTTTTTTACAGTTTTTCTTCAACCGTTGTTTTTAGTTTTAAGAATGGTTTGTGAGTAGTTTTCTTAACTTTTGCTAAAGGATACTTGAATCCTTGACTTGTATTGTTATGACTTGAGTTTGTTCTTCAATTTTAATACAAGTTGATTATTTCTTGGTTCTTAAACATAGTCTTGTCTCTTCTCCAATTTTAAGTTGATTATTAACTTGATTAAGCATTGGTTAATTAATTGGTTTAAGTTGATGAATGACTTGCATGCTCTTAGGTTAATTTAGTTGGATAAATGCATGGTTATAATCTGAATAAGCTATAATTGTGTGTTAATTTGAGTAAGTTAAGATTAAGAAAAGTGTAACCAAGAATAGGTGGAAGTTAAATCTCTTGAGAAAGGCTTTAATAGACATCTAGGAGACTTAATTCAGTTCCTTATGCTAAGTATTGAATTGTTCTGAATAAGAGAGTTTTAATGCTTGGAATGATAATCTTGAATAAAGTTATCTGGATTTATTAAACTGAATTTTCCATAATCACTTGTATGTTTTCTTTTAATTAAGTCATAGCAATACTTGTTAAGGTGGATAGTCCTTTAGTAAAAGTTGTCTTTATCATTGATTTTTAACTCATTCAATTTACTTGCTTTCAATAAATCTCTTCTTTACTTTAGCTTTTTCAATTGTTTTAATTTAGTTTTAAATTATTGTTTTCAAATCATCACAATTTTGGGATTTTTTTTCTCTCTTTACACACAAAAATTGGTTTTGAAATTGAAATAGCACATACAAGCACAAGTTTCCCTTGGGTTCGATATTTTGGGTCATAATTTTATTTTCCTATATTACTAGCCGATGTAGTACGCTTGCTAGACACCGGTCACAAGCCTATTCTATTGATCGATGGCACATTTTTGACAAGAAAATTCCAGCAGACTCTTTTGATAACAAGTTCTATTGATGGTAATGACATGTTATTTTCAGTTGCATTTACGATTGTTGAGTCTGAGAATAAATCAAGTTGGGCATGGTTTATGACGATGATTAAAAAGCACGTAACTCAGCAAAACGGTATTACCGTCATATCGGATAGACACGCTGGCATAATGGCTTTATTTCGTGATGAAACGAGTGGGTAGAAAGAACCTTTGAGTTTTCACAGATTTTCTCTGCGACATTTTGTAAGCAATTACAATACGCATCACCGAAATTCAACTATCAAGGACTTGCTTTACAAGGCTGGTAAGTTAATAAATATTGAATATCTTATTTACTTTTTTATACTAATTAATTTGTTATTATCAATATATAACGTTTCAGGTCACAATTTTAACCTCGCAAGTTCTTGCAAAAGATGGATGAGATCAAACAACTAGACCAAGATTCATACAACTGGGCAATGCATATATCATTAGACAAGTGGACATTATCGGAGGATGGTGGACATAGGTATGGACATACGACAACAAACATTGCTAAAAGTGTTAATAGAGCTCTTAAAGGTGTGCGTATGATGCCGATCACTGCCATAGTTGAGCATACATTTGCTCGATTGGTAAAATATTTTGAGAATAGAATGGGTTTATCTATGACCAAAATGGGCCAGGGTTCATGCTTCACTCCTAAATACATTGAAATAATGAGCAAACGGCCTAACATGGCTAGAACATATATTGTTGTTCGCTATGATAGTCGATATAATTAATCAAGGTTATTGCAGGTAGAGCACCGCAAGTTAACGTTGAGCCCAACACCTATGCATTGAGCCTCGAGAAATGGGAATGTGAATGCGGTAAGTTTCAAGGAACAAAAATGCCTTGTTCACATGCATTCACAGCATGCATTAATAGGAATCTTGATATGTTCCAATTTTTTAACAACTGTCATACCGTATCAGAGTCACTTAAATGCTATGACGGTGAATTTAGACCTATGTTACATAAAGCATACTGACCACAGTATTATGGACCAACAATTAAAGCGGATATGAAATTGATGAGGAAGAAGGGTCGAACGAGAACATCTCACATTCGTAATGAGATGGACAGACGTGAACGAGGCAATGCTTCACATTGCAGCAATTGTGGAGGTGTTGGACATAATAAAAAAACATGTACAAGTGCTGCTAGACCATCCCATCAATATTTTAGTGGTTGAGTTGTACTATTAGCACATTGATGTTGTATCCTGTTGCTTATACACTTTGTTTGTATGACATTAATGATGTTTTTACGTAATTAAAATGAATGAGTTGTGTTAATCCTCACTATAAGAAAGGATATATGTGCAATTCGTTTTACCAAATAGGAATTAATTATCCAAATAGAAATTAATTATCCAAGTAAAAGAAATATTACACCATACAACTCTCATTTAGTATCTCCTACTATGAGAAGTGGTAGTCTGGATTGGTGTTTCTGGATCCATCTCATATAGATTTGGATCACTATAAAGTGGTTGATCCACTAAACCCTGAGTGCCTACAATTGTTGGATCATTAAACAATACATTAAAGAAATCATCTTGTGGAGACATTTAAGAGCTCTATGCATAAATGTTGTATGGTGTTGCATCTCCTTCAAATAAACTGAAATTCAAATCAACATTAAAAGTAGAAGGTCCTGCTTCATATGGCACCGATCCAAAAGCAGCTGGATCAGCAGGTGCAGCTCTAGAAGGCCCAGCGCCATAATCATAACATCTAGCTTGATCAGAAGGTGCACCTCCGGAAGGCCAAGTCTCATTGAATGAAGGCACATCGAAAGAGCTCGAAGTCTCCTCCTGAATATATGGCCAGTGCATAGGTGGGGGTACTTGATGCACTCTTGGATCAATAGAAATAGTAGGAACTGTAGTCCTTCTTTCTGCCATTCCTCTCCTATTACATCTTCCAAAATGAAAATCTTCAAATGGTGTTGATAGTGGTGGAATATTTACTGGATTGGACACAGGCTGACGAGGATAATCAGTGTTTGTCCTGTCATATGCACCTACAGCTCCTAAAATGCTTTCAGAGGCCAAATGAATATTTTTTCCTTCATGAAATATACGTTTAGCAGCATCAGCCTACATAAAAATGTAGATTTTTTATACATATATAGTAACATTCATAATTAACAATTATGCGTTTAAAAAAATAAATGAACAATATCACATACCGAAGCGACCATTGCAGCTCCAACCTGTGTTATCCATCTTTTTGTCTGTTCTACATACCATTGCATATATTGTGATCTCGGATGCAATGGAAAATTGAGAACACGACCCCTAATAACCCGACTATGTCTATTGTGCCACTCAAAAATAAATGTTGCAAATTTAGTTTCCCAGTTTTGATCTGTGTGTCCCCTTAAGTCAATTGAATGCATCTCATCATTTTTCTGCGGTGCTTCTGGAATTGACTGATCCATACCAAATTGTTTCATATACCTATCAGGTTGGTGCCACTCAATAATATTATAGCATATTAGTGGCACAACTGACCTCCAACTTGCATGTCCACTGGTGCAATATTGAGGCAACAATTGCATCACATTTTTATACGGTTCTCATACCATCTACATATAAAATACAATAAATAAATTAATAATGTTACACAATTTTTTCTGATTCTCAATATTACAAAAAAAAAACACATTTTCTTTAATAACAAATATAAACCTGATCATAACGTTGCAAGTCCAATTCCTCGCGGTACTGCTTAACATTTTTAGTGTTGTTATTCCTTAAATCCAAATGGGATTGCCACCTGTTACAAATTAAATTATGGAATTAGTCAACAAATATTATAACCATAAAAAACTAACAAATAGGTTAATAAAATCAACCTATAACCATACGGTCTAGCTTGATCTATAACAATCGGATTAATAAAATGCGGTCAAAATTGAGGAATTCTTTCCCATGCCTAAGGGTGAGCAAACTATGGTTAAAACCGAAAAACTAAACCAAACCAACCAATTTTTTCAATTTGGTTCGATTTTTCGATTTAAATTTTTAAAAATAATCGATTATTTCGGTTCGGTTCGATTTTTTAGGACAAAAACCGCATAAAAACCAAACCGACTGAACTTTAAATGAAACTACGTCGTTTTGATGTTTTGCATTATACTATGTCTATTAGTAAGCAGCGTTGTTTGTTTTAGGTTAGCAGACAACCCTTTCAATTCATTATTCATTTTTGCCCTAACCCACACCCACCCATTTTCTCTCTCTGCACATCACCCGATCACCACTGTTGCCTCGCCCCCTCCCTCCGATCGTCAGAGCAGCAGTTCGCCGCCCACCGATCTATTCACTCTCTTTGCGACTGGCCGACTGAAGTCTGAAGGTATGTAGTTTTAAAAGTTTGAGTTGATCCTGTGTGGGATTTCTATCTAAGGTTTTGGATTGTCTTCTTGATATCATGGATCTGGTTTTGGATTGTCTTGATATCATGGATCTGGTTTTGGATTGTCTTGATATCATGGATTGTCTTGATTTCTATCTAAGGTTTTGGATTGTCTTGATATTATTCTGGTAATTTACAGTCTTACAGAGCTTATTACTTCAGGAATTGAGTCGTACTAGGAAAAGCAACGCCGGAACCACTTCTTTTCCACTTCCATCTCTTTGAGTTTAGGCGGGGAAGTTCTTTGCCAAACTGTCTTGAGCTTGATGGGTTCTAGATCGATGTCTAGCAAGTGTACTAGATCGGCTAGTAATATAGGAAAATATAGATTAAGACCCCAAATATCGTACCCAAGGGAACATGGATTGCTAAGAATAATATCTATGAATGAATTAAATTAATCCGAGATTGTTTCCCAAATGTTTTTGATTTAAAAGCAAAAATTAAACAAAATAAACAATTAAACAAAACAAAAGCTAAAACATGAATTAAAAACAAAGCAATAACTGGAATTCTCTTGCTAAAGGAACTATCCACCTTAACTTTCATTGTAATGACTTAAATTCCATATAAACACCAGTGATTATGGAAAAAATAGTAATAAAGCAAGATATCTTTATTCAAGTAAATCATTCTTAGTATTAAACTCATAGAAAAATCTAATACTTAGCATGAAAATCTAGTTTTAACTTCCTAAATATTCATTGAAGCCTTTCTCAAGTGATTCAATTCCAATTCATTCTTAATTCCTCCTCTCTTAGTATTAACTAATAAAATTCACACATAATCATCTCATATTTCGGATAATAATCATGCATAAACATTAAAGAGTCAATCCAAGAACATACAAATCATTAACTATGTCAAAACCAATCTTTAGTTATTTATTCAATAAACCAACAATCAATCTCAACACAATCAAAGATAAGAATATGCTTAAAACCAAGAAAAAATCAACCGATATTGAAATTAAGCTCAAAATAAAGTCATAACAATGAAAATATAAGATTTCAAGATTCCATTAGCAAAAGGAGAAAAACTACTTCCTAAACATAATTAAAAACTAAAACAAAGTTCAAGAAAAATAATGAAAACATAAAAACAACGTAAAATAACTAAACCTAATTCTAAGATTTCTCTAATTGATTCTACTAATTGATTTAATTCTCCCCTTTTTCTGGTGTTTCAGACTGCTATTTATAGGCAAAAGATGTTGTGGATTCCTTCTTAAACTCTTAGAATCAAATAGGAAGTAATTTCTGTCCAAAAATAGGAAGTTCGAGAATCCTTCGCGAAGTGGGAATTGCCATCACGTGGCCATGTGATTTCTAGTGTAAATTCACACGTGGCCATGTGTTGCATTTGGTCTTCCTCACACGTGGCCACGTGATTTCCTCCTTTGTTTCACACGTGGTCACGTGTCCTTACTTCATTCTTCAAAAAACTCTTTCACGTGGCCACGTCTTCTTCTTTATTCATTTTCACGTGGCCATGCATCAATCTTCTGGACCTCACGATCACTTTCTCGCATAAATTTTCTATATTTGCAGTTTTGGCCCAAATCTTTATCCTTTTTACAATTAAGTCCTTTTTCTTGCAAAATAACCCTGAAAAACACCAAAATTTACAATTAACTCAAAAAATACAAAACTAACAAATTAAACTCAAATTCAATCTAATTAACACAAAATTAACCTAATTAAACACCTAAAAACATACTAAAAATACTATATAAATAACCATTATCAAATACCCCACACTTAGACTTTGCTCGCCCTCGAGCAAATTAGA
Organism: Excoecaria agallocha; assembly: GCA_037975025.1. Lineage (NCBI taxonomy): Eukaryota > Viridiplantae > Streptophyta > Magnoliopsida > Malpighiales > Euphorbiaceae > Excoecaria > Excoecaria agallocha. Next base: position 60,278,037 of record CM075811.1, on the reverse strand, counting down.
ACAATCCAACTTCTCAAAATAATCAAACTCCAATAAAGAATCATGCATTTCAAAACCAAGCTTAGCAATTAACAAGAGCACTTAATAAAATTTTCAACTAGAATAAATTCAACCAAGATAATATAAATTAGTTTCATTGTGTGGGTGTAAGACCAAAACATTTTAAGTATTTTCAAAATCCAAAACACCAATGCAACTTCATAGTCAAGTTTAGAATGAATGTATACATGAGTATACACATGGTTTCGTACTTGAAACTCTAGAAACACCATAGGCCTCTCCTTTACCACCGGAACCCGGAGGTCATCTCCGCTAAACAACTCAAAAACAAAACTTAGAATCACTTAGGTCTTTTAAAGGTTGTAATGGGGCTAAGGTATTGGTTATCAAAGAATGGATAAAAGATCAACAATAAGAATAGCCACTCTAAGATAAAATAGACTAATAACTCAATTCGAGATTGTTTTCCAAATGTTTTTGATTTAAAGGTAAAAATTAAACAAAATAAACAATTAAACAAAACAAAAGCTAAAACATGAATTAAAAACAAAACAATAACTGAAATTCTCTTGCTAAAGGAACTATCCACCTTAACTTTCATTGTAATGACTTAAATTCAATAGAAACACCGGTGATTATGGAAAAACTAGTAATAAAGCAAGATATCTTTATTCAAGTATATCATTCTTAGTATTAAACTCATAGACAAATCTAATACTTAGCATGACAATCTAGTTTTAACTTCCTAAATATTCATTGAAGCTTTTCTTAAGTGATTCAATTCCAATTCATTCTTAGCTCCTCCTCTCTTAGTATTAACCAATAAAATTCACAGATAATCATCTCATATTTCGGATAATAATCATGCATAAACATTAAAGAGTTAATCCAAGAACATACAAATCATTAACTATGTCAAAACCAATTTTTAGTTATTTATTCAATAAACTAACAATCAATCTCAAAACAATCAAGGATAAGAATATGCTTAAAACCAAGAAATAATCAACCGATATTGAAATTAAGCTCAAAACAAAGTCATAACAATGAAAATATAAGATTTCAAGAATCCATTATCAAAAGAAGAAAAACTACTTCCTAAACATAATTAAAAACTAAAACAAAGTAGAAGAAAAATAATGAAAGCAAAATAACGTAAAAACAAACTAAAGAAAAGTAAAGCTAAATTCTAAGGTTGATCCCCTAATTAATCTAATTCCTAAACTAATTCCCTTTCTTTGGCGTTTTAGACTGCTATTTATAGGCAAAAGATGTCATGGATTCCTTCTCAAACTCTTAGAATCAAATAAGAAGTAATTTATGCCCAAAACAGGAAGTTCGAGAATCCTTCGCGAAGTGGGAATTGCCATCACGTGGCCATGTGCTCCCTAGTGTTAATTCACACGTGGCCATGTGTTGCATTTGGTCTTTCTCACACATGGCCACGTGATTTCCTCCTTTGTTTCACACGTAGTCACGTATCCTTACTTCATTCTTCAAAAAACTCTTTCACGTGGCCACGTCTCCTTCTTCATTCATTTTCACGTGGCCATGCATCGATCTTCTGGACCTCACAATCACTTTCTCGCATAAATTTTTCATATTTGCAGTTTTGGCCCAAATCTTTGCCCTTTTTACAATTAAGTCCTTTTTCTTGCAAAATAACCCTGAAAAACACAAAAACTTACAATTAACTCCAAAAACACAAAACTAACAAATTAAACTTAAATTAAACCTAATTAACACAAAATTAACTTAATTAAATACCTAAAAACATACTAAAAACATCATATAATTCACCATTATCAAATACCCCACACTTACCAAAAACTTGACCGGTGTCTAGCAAGTGTACTAGATCGGCTAGTAATACAAGGAAATATATATTAAGACCCCAAATATCGTACCCAAGGGAACATAGATTGCTAAGAATAATATCTATGTATGAATTAAATTAATCCGAGATTGTTTCCCAAATGTTTTTTATTTAAAAGAAAAAAATTAAACAAAATAAACAATTAAACAAAACAAAAGCTAAAACATGAATTAAAAACAAAGCAATAACTGGAATTCTCTTGCTAAAGGAACTATCCACCTTAACTTTCATTGTAATGACTTAAATTCAATATAAACACCAGTGATTATGAAAAAACTAGTAATAAAGCAAGATATCTTTATTCAAGTATATCATTCTTAGTATTAAACTCATAGACAAATCTAATACTTAGCATGAAAATCTAGTTTTAACTTCCTAAATATTCATTGAAGCCTTTCTCAAGTGATTCAATTCCAATTCATTCTTAGTTCCTCCTCTCTTAGTATTAACCAATAAAATTCACACATAATTATCTCATATTTCGGATAATAATCATGCATAAACATTAAAAAGTCAATCCAAGAACATACAAATCATTAACTATGTCAAAACCAATCGTTAGTTATTTATTCAATAAACCAACAATCAATCTCAACACAATCAAAGATAAGAATATGCTTAAAACCAAGAAATAATCAACCGATGTTGAAATTAAGCTCAAAATAAAGTCATAACAATGAAAATATAAGATTTCAAGAATCCATTATCAAAAGAAGAAAAACTACTTCCTAAACATAATTAAAAACTAAAACAAAGTTGAAGAAAAATAATGAAAGCAAAATAACGTAAAAACAAACTAAAGAAAAGTAAAGCTAAATTCTAAGGTTGATCCCCTAATTAATCTAATTCCTAAACTAATTCCCTTTCTTTGGCGTTTTAGACTGCTATTTATAGGCAAAAGATGTCATGGATTCCTTCTCAAACTCTTAGAATCAAATAAGAAGTAATTTATGCCCAAAACAGGAAGTTCGAGAATCCTTCGCGAAGTGGGAATTGCCATCACGTGGCCATGTGCTCCCTAGTGTTAATTCACACGTGGCCATGTGTTGCATTTGGTCTTTCTCACACATGGCCACGTGATTTCCTCCTTTGTTTCACACGTAGTCACGTATCCTTACTTCATTCTTCAAAAAACTCTTTCACGTGGCCACGTCTCCTTCTTCATTCATTTTCACGTGGCCATGCATCGATCTTCTGGACCTCACAATCACTTTCTCGCATAAATTTTTCATATTTGCAGTTTTGGCCCAAATCTTTGCCCTTTTTACAATTAAGTCCTTTTTCTTGCAAAATAATCCTGAAAAACACAAAAACTTACAATTAACTCCAAAAACACAAAACTAACAAATTAAACTTAAATTAAACCTAATTAACACAAAATTAACTTAATTAAGTACCTAAAAATATACTAAAAACATCATATAATTCACCATTATCAAATACCCCACACTTACCAAAAACTTGACCGGTGTCTAGCAAGTGTACTAGATCGGCTAGTAATACAAGGAAATATAGATTAAGACCCCAAATATCGTGCCCAAGGGAACATAGATTGCTAAGAATAATATCTATGTATGAATTAAATTAATCCGAGATTGTTTCCCAAATATTTTTTATTTAAAAGAAAAAAATTAAACAAAATAAACAATTAAACAAAACAAAAGCTAAAACATGAATTAAAAACAAAGCAATAACTGGAATTCTCTTGCTAAAGGAACTATCCACCTTAACTTTCATTGTAATGACTTAAATTCAATATAAACACCAGTGATTATGAAAAAACTAGTAATAAAGCAAGATATCTTTATTCAAGTATATCATTCTTAGTATTAAACTCATAGACAAATCTAATACTTAGCATGAAAATCTAGTTTTAACTTCCTAAATATTCATTGAAGCCTTTCTCAAGTGATTCAATTCCAATTCATTCTTAGTTCCTCCTCTCTTAGTATTAACCAATAAAATTCACACATAATTATCTCATATTTCGGATAATAATCATGCATAAACATTAAAAAGTCAATCCAAGAACATACAAATCATTAACTATGTCAAAACCAATCGTTAGTTATTTATTCAATAAACCAACAATCAATCTCAACACAATCAAAGATAAGAATATGCTTAAAACCAAGAAATAATCAATCGATATTGAAATTAAGCTCAAAATAAAGTCATAACAATGAAAATATAAGTTTTCAAGAATCCATTAGCAAAAGAAGAAAAACTACTTCCTAAACATAATTAAAAACTAAAACAAAGTTGAAAAAAAATAATGAAAGCAAAATAACGTAAAAATAAACTAAAGAAAAGTAAAGCTAAATTCTAAGGTTGATCTCCTAATTAATCTAATTCCTAAACTAATTCCCTTTCTTTGGTGTTTTAGACTGCTATTTATAGGCAAAAGATGTCGTGGATTCCTTCTCAAACTCTTAGAATCAAATAGGAAGTAATTTCTGCCCAAAATAGGAAGTTCGAGAATCCTTCGCGAAGTGGGAATTGCCATCACGTGGCCATGTGATTTCTAGTGTAAATTCACACGTGGCCATGTGTTGCATTTGGTCTTCCTCACACGTGGCCACGTGATTTCCTCCTTTGTTTCACACGTGGTCACGTGTCCTTACTTCATTCTTCAAAAAACTCTTTCATGTGGCCACGTCTTCTTCTTCATTCATTTTCACGTGGCCATGCATCGATCTTCTGGACCTCACGATCATTTTCTCGCATAAATTTTCTATATTTGTAGTTTTGTCCCAAATCTTTGCCCCTTTTGCAATTAAGTCCTTTTTCTTGCAAAATAACCCTGAAAAACACCAAAATTTACAATTAACTCAAAAAATACAAAACTAACAAATTAAACTCAAATTCAACCTAATTAACACAAAATTAACTTAATTAAACACCTAAAAACATACTAAAAATACTATATAAATAACCATTATCAAATACCCCACACTTAGACTTTGCTCGCCCTCGAGCAAATTAGAACAATCCAACTTCTCAAAATAATCAAACTCCAATAAAGAATCATGCATTTCAAAATCAAGCTTAACAATTAACAAGAGCACTTAATAAAATTTTCAACTAGAATAAATTCAATCAAGACAATATAAGTTAGTTTCCTTGTGTGTGTGCAAGACCAAATCATTTTAAGTATTTTTAAAATTCAAAACACCAATGCAAATTCATAATCAAGTTTAGAATGAATGTACATCTAAGCATACACATGGTTTCGCGTTTGAAACTCTAGAAACACCATAGGCCTCTCTTTTAGCACCGGAACCCGAAGGTCATCTCCGCTTAACAACTCAAAAACAAAACTTAGAATCACTTAGGTCTTTTAAAGGTTGTAATGGAGCTAAGGTATTGGTTATCAAAGAATGGATAAAAGATCAACAATAAGAATAGCCACTCTAAGATAAAATAGACTAATAATTCACAAATTTCATCCCATTAACTTAATCAATAAAGAACTTAGCCAAAATTCCCCAACCCTTCACAGTTCAAAGTACAATCTTAAAATTCTCTCAATTTCACCATTCATACCCTTTTACAAGTCAAAATTATTTTTCCTTATAACTATCCCACACTTAAGATTTTGCCATATATGCTAGCTTTATTTCAATATTTCTTTTTTTTTTCTTTTTTTTTTCATTTTTTTCACTTTTTTTTTCTTTTTCTTTTTCTTTTCACTAGCTTTGATGTTGGCAGTATAATAATATAACATGGGTAATCACAAAATCACAAAATCACAATTCACTATTCACTTGACTTCAACAATAGCCCTTGATAATAAAATTCAAAATTATCTTACTACACTCATCAAAATACTCAATTTCCATTAATTCATCCAATCCTAGAGTGGCCAATTCTAGAAGGGAAGATAAAAGCTTTTTAGGCTACATGGTAAAATAAATGAGTGTAACAAGAAAAATAAATATGGCACGCATTCAGCATACCTCATTAGGCTCAATATGGCTAACAAAGGATAAATATACATATAGGGTAGGAAAATAAGTTAAAATATGGCTCAACAAGAAAAAAATTGCCTAGATCACTTTTCAAGTTGAATTGAGTTGCTTTTATGCTTTGAAGGGTGATGAGGAAGGTTCTAGTGTTCTAAAATTCATCACTTAACTATTTCATGCATTGTTTTTCTTTAAGTTCAAAAACTGGTCTTAAGTGCTAAAAAATGTAGAAACTAACAAATATAAGTCAAATTGAATGTTAAACTAGCTAGAAATTCATTAAACAACATGCTTGTTCTAATGCTAAACAAGAATTTTAAACATTGCACATTCTAAATTCAAGTTCAAAATGTTCAATTTTTGAGAATAACTAGGGCGAACTAAGCTAAATGTACATTATATGATAAATGAATTAACTAAACTAATTATGCAAAAAACTAAAAACTAAACATGCAAACTAAAAACCAAACTAAATAACTAAAAAAAACAAAATGACTAAAAACAAAATAATTCATGAGTAAGAAAATGAGTAAGGTAAGAAAAACTCCCTTAATTGGATCTTCAAAATCTAGCTCAACTGAGCTCTATCCCCCTCTTTAAAAGCTTGCTGTCATCAGCAAAGTATGAAAATTTTCAACACACTTCATCACTTTTGAGAAACAAGTTAGTGACCAAGAAAAATGTAAGCTCACCACACTTAGAACCATAATTAAGCCAAAAATAAAGCATGAGATAAATGGAATTGAGTTAACAAGCAAACATGCCTTTTAAACCAATAAAGTGCCATAAACAAGACTTAATATACATGGTAACTAACCGAAGAAATGTAACTAGGCCAAACTTGCTTAAGTGCTCAATGCATACTGTCCATAGGTGACAAGGTGGACAGTGTATGAATGCATAATCTCAAGTGTAAAGATAATTGGTGATGGTTAGGCTTAAATAAAAGGAAGAGAAAGATTTTAATTGGTCATGCTAAGCACAAAAGAAAATAAGGCAATTCAAATACCAACTCAACCTATATGAAGCCATAATGAAGTTCAATGTCAAACAATAAGTAGCTAAGAGTAAATATAATGCATAACTGAAAATCAATCTCTAAGCAAACTTATATTCAACACTAATGAAACCTATGCCAATTTATTTGAATTAAACTCATCAAGTAAATCATGCAAATAAAAAACTAAGTGTGTGTGCCTTATTGAAAAGGTGTGTATTTGAAGTGTAACATGCTTCATCATAAAAGTCCCAATTAGCCATGCCATGTATTATAAAGATAGTAATAAAAATCAAGTCATGCATAATATGCTCAACTGAATGTATATAAAAATTGATGTATCAAAATTGCAAATAATGACTTGAATAAAATTTAAGACGCTAGGATTAGATAACACGGCGGGCGACGCCCCTTATGGGGTTCCTGAGGGGCAGCGCCCCTCGAAGCTTTGAAGCAACGAGGAACTCATGAAAAATTTTCTGCAAAAAACCTTAGTATGAAGCAGTAAGGGATGAACTAATGCATAAGTATAATTAAACTTTGATCCCTTTATGAAAAGTGTGTGCTTGAGTGTATGAGTAGTGTAATGGGAGTGTGTGAAGTAGTACTTTGATCAAATGAGTGAGAAAGTGCAGCAATGTAAGCGTGTGAAGGTGTGGTGGGTGATTTATGAGAGTAAGTGAGAGGAATAAAAAATGAACATGTGAATATGGAATGAAATAAGAAAAATCGTGGGATTGTAATTAAGGAGGCAGTGGATTTCACGTGGCCACGCAAGGGTATAGTCATACCCACACGTGACCACGCATGGGAGAGATGCAAGGGAGACACAGTAACGGGTGAAGGCAGGAGCTTTATGCGTGGGCATGGGTAGATATACCTATATGAACACGCGGGCACGCGAAATGGTGATGGAAGGCAGAATCGTGGTGCATGGGCACGTATGGGCAAAAGGCACGTGGGCACGTCCTGGACAAGGGCAAAGCAATCTTGTTAATGCGTGGGCACGCATGCAGCTATGAAGAGAAAATGCGTGGGCACGCGAAAGGCTACTGCCAGGCAGAACTCCGACCCGTGGCCACGCATGAAGAACAAAGAGGACCACACGTGACCACATATATATTTGCACTGAGGGAGGCGTGGCCACGCATGGGATGCATTGGTCTTTTTACTGCATTCTCGAACTTCATTTCTCTGCACGCACAAAAATTAAATTTCATTTACCATATGAATAAAACATTACTCATACTCATTTAATCACTTAATTATGCATTTTCTTTTATCTTTAAGCTCTAATTTAGTTATGCCAAACAATATGTAAATCTTCAAACTAGTTGAATTACAAATTAAGTCCATTCTTTTAGCAAACTGAAAAATTCTCTCTTAAGTTCATGAAGCATTAAGCAACTAGGATCAAATTCTCGTTCAGACAATGAAAATAACTCAAGACTCATAAATCCGTATTAAGTTCAACTAATTTGTAATTCACTTCAAAAATTATTGTAGCTCTTAAAAACCCTTACTTAAATATGACAATTAAGCACAAAATCACTAGGAGTAACTTATTTTCAACCCCTAATCTTAAACTCATGAATTAAAAGACACGAACTAATAACAAACATGCATTAAACTTTAAACTAAGACAATGGTAAAACAAATTATTGAAAATAACATGCAAAACATAAAAAATTTATGAAAATTTAAAGAGAAGAGTTAGAGAAGAAGTTCTGGTTTATTGAGTCCCAGCTTGACTCATGTTACTCTCGGGAGGTCGAGCTTGTGATCCAAACATAGGTCTCTCCGGACTTTGCTTCTCATTTTCTCCCATTAGTAGAAGAAACTTGTCATGATTTATCAAAGTTGGAAACTCCATATCTTCAATAAAATATGACTCCTCCTTTGGCTCATTTATCACGAACTCTACTGGCTCCTCTAGCCTAAATAAATTCTCCAAGTGGACTGAATCCAGTGTCTCCACTTGAGAATCCTTTCCTTCTTGCTCCTTTGGTGAAAATTTCTCTATAAAAGATCTTACACCTTCTAAATAAACACACGACTTATCCTCAAATATGAATTGTTCCTCTTGTTCCTTATCCTCCATAAATGAATGATTTGGTTCCTTTTCCTTACCACCATCACCTTGAGTGCTCAAAAGTTCTAGCTTAGATTCCAACTTTTCAATTCCATGCTCTTTATCCCTTAATAAATGTTCTTGACTTTTAATTGTCTCCTCTTGAGCCCTTATTTTCTCTTCTTGAATTCTAAACTTTTCCTCTTGAGCCCTTAATATAGCCTTCAACTCTCCTTTTACAGCATAATATTCCCTTTCCTTTCTTATAAGCAAGTCACTAATATTTTCGATTTCGGAGAGAATAGCTTCTTGTGTGGCCCTCCATCTTTCTTTTTCTGCCCTAAATTGCTCGTCCTTACATAAAAGCTGGTTATGAAGACGTTGATTCTCGGAGATACAAGCCTCTTTTAAGTATCGCAATTCTTGATTCTCTCTTTTCAATTCTTCTATTTGTGCTCTCAAATTCCAAAGAGAATAAGAATCTTCAGCCATGGATGGTGATGAATAAGGATTTTGCAATCGTTCTATCTCCTCTCTTTCTCTTAGTAGATCATTCATTCGTTGTTTTAAAAGAAACAATTCATAATCTTGGACCTCATCTTGCATCATCTTGAAAGATGTTTAGAATTGTTCCTGCAAAGAACAATCACCAAATTAAAAACAAAATAAAAATAAAATCTCAGACTAACTCAATAAAAGATATTAAACAAAAAACACCGCTGTTCCCCTGCAATGGCGCCAAAAACTTGACCGGTGTCTAGCAAGTGTACTAGATCGGCTAGTAATACAGGGAAATATAGATTAAGACCCCAAAATATCGTACCTAAGGGAACATGGATTGCTAAGAGTAATATCTATGTATGAATTAAATTAATCCGAGATTGTTTCCCAAATGTTTTTGATTTAAAAGAAAAAAATTAAACAAAATAAACAATTAAACAAAACAAAAGCTAAAACATGAATTAAAAACAAAGCAATAACTGGAATTCTCTTGCTAAAGGAACTATCCACCTTAACTTTCATTGTAATGACTTAAATTCAATATAAACACCAGTGATTATGGAAAAACTAGTAATAAAGCAAGATATCTTTATTCAAGTATATTATTCTTAGTATTAAACTCATAGACAAATCTAATACTTAGCATGAAAATCTAGTTTTAACTTCCTAAATATTCATTGAAGCCTTTCTCAAGTGATTCAATTCCAATTCATTCTTAGTTCCTCCTCTCTTAGTATTAACCAATAAAATTCACACATAATTATCTCATATTTCGGATAATAATCATGCATAAACATTAAAAAGTCAATCCAAGAACATACAAATCATTAACTATGTCAAAACCAATCTTTAGTTATTTATTCAATAAACCAACAATCAATCTCAACACAATCAAAGATAAGAATATGCTTAAAACCAAGAAATAATCAACCGATATTGAAATTAAGCTCAAAATAAAGTCATAACAATGAAAATATAAGTTTTCAAGAATCTATTAGCAAAAGAAGAAAAACTACTTCCTAAACATAATTAAAAACTAAAACAAAGTTGAAAAAAAAAAATGAAAGCAAAGTAACGTAAAAACAAACTAAAGAAAAGTAAAGCTAAATTCTAAGGTTGATCCCCTAATTAATCTAATTCCTAAACTAATTTCCTTTTCTTTGGTGTTTTAGACTGCTATTTATAGGCAAAAGATGTCATGGATTCCTTCTCAAACTCTTAGAATCAAATAGGAAGTAATTTTTGCCCAAAATAGGAAGTTCGAGAATCCTTTGCGAAGTGAGAATTGCCATCACGTGGCCATGTGATTTCTAGTGTAAATTCACACGTGGCCATGTGTTGCATTTGGTCTTCCTCACACGTGGCCACGTGATTTCCTCCTTTGTTTCACACGTGGTCACGTGTCCTTACTTCATTCTTCAAAAAACTCTTTCCCGTGGCCACGTCTTTTTCTTCATTCATTTTCACGTGGCCATGCATCGATCTTCTGGACCTCACGATCACTTTCTCGCATAAATTTTTTATATTTACAGTTTTGGCCCAAATCTTTGCCCTTTTTACAATTAAGTCCTTTTTCTTGCAAAATAACCCTGAAAAACACCAAAATTTACAATTAACTCAAAAAATACAAAACTAACAAATTAAACTCAAATTCAGCGTCATTAACACAAAATTAACCTAATTAAACACCTAAAAACATACTAAAAATACTATATAAATAACCATTATCAGTTATGTTCTGGTTCATGGGTCTCTTTCGTCTGCTCTTCCTTGGGATATGTCACAATTTCCTTATTTGTTAGTAACACTTGAGCTTTAGTGACACCTGAACTTTATTAATGATTTATTAAATTTAAAAAAGAAATTTTTGACAATTTTCTCATGGATAAATTATCAAATACTTTCATAGATTTTCATTTCCAAATCAACATTAATTAATTACCGAATTAATTTAGTAAAAAAATTGGTAATCTATTATACTGAGTCGAAGAAAAGTGTGATTATTGCCGAATTTATTATGTCTTGAATCATTTCTTATGTGATGGATATAGTGATTAGAGGAAACAGCTACTGCTGAGAGTGAAGGAAGAGAACACAAGGATTCTAGGAATGGCTAAAAGAGTCTAGAATGGTTACATGTCCGAGAATTTGTTAAAACATGCAGCTCATAGTAAAACTGAGCTAATTGATTATTAAAAACTGATCTGATTACTTCCCTCCATATCTGTTTGCTCTTACTGTTACAATTGTTGATATCCGGTCATAGATTTAGGAATTTGTTACAAAAATATGATATTTGATCATGATGTTATTAATCTGCGATTTTGCTTGAAACTGTATGCATGCTTGTGGCGATTACTTGTTTGAGATGAAATTCTTGTTCTTACTGCTTGTTCTTACTATAGCTATGTCCAGCCTCTTGCCATTTTGTTAAATTTCTTGGAGCTGAGCATCATCGATCATTCTCAATATTTAACCAAGAAGAAGGTCAATTAAGTTAAAATTGTTTTAATTTTAGTCTTCACTTTACAAGTTTCTTTATATTATTCAATTTTCACTTTTCCACGTTATTGCTTGAAATGATTTATAAAACCCCACATAATTAGATGAAACTAATACCCCTAAATTCTGTTTTGCTTTTTAATTTTCTTAATTTCATGCACATTTTGTGCCATCTTTCATGAATATAATTTGATTTTTATGCCGATTGATTAGATCACCTTGATTTGATCACTATTGGAACTCCACTCATTATTCGTTTATTGAATATTACTTAATTTTCCTATTTAACTTTCTACTTCCACTTAATAATAATGTCTCTTACATAAATTAAGCAAATACCCACTAAAATTTGATTTGATAGCTAGTATTTAATCAAGAGTATTCTACATAAAAGCATCATATATATTAGTTGGTTTTCAAGAGTTCCTTTTATTCTTTCCTTATATTTATCTTTCTTCTTAGTAGACTGTATATGAAAAAGCAAACTTACAGTTTTTTAATATTTGTAGCTAAAAAAATGATGTATGATGTTTACAATAAATTAAAGTAATGAAAATGTTTGATTTTTGAGATAAAACTTAAGATGTTTTGTCTTATTACAATTGCTAATTATTGAATACTTTTTTTAATTAATTTTGCAGGATTATTAAGCTATGTTTTCAGATTTGATAGGAGTAGATGGCCACCGAACATGTAAGAATTTTATATCACGTAAGAATTTTATATATACACATGAGATGCATTGCTCACATTATGAACTTAATTGTTTAAGATGGCTTAAAAGAGGTTAGGTGTTCAACTAAATAGATTAGGAATGTTGTGAGATATGTGAGAAATTCTTCTGCTAGGATAAAAAAATTCAAAGAATGTGCTGAAGATAGTAATATTCAATGTCAAAATACTTTGAAATTGGATGTTCCTACTAGGTGGAATTCAACGTATGAAATGTTAAGTGTTGCTGAAAAATATGAGAAAGCATTTGAGAAATTTGAAATGTTAGATCCATATTTTAAGCTTGAAGTTGAAGCACCCAATAGTGATGGGATTCCTTTTGTAGATTAGGCCACTGTGAGGAGATTGAGTAGTATGTTGCAGTATTTTCATGATGCTACCATGCGCATTTCAGGATCATTCTATGTAACATCAAATACTTTTTGGACTAAGATTAGTAATTTACTAGGATCATTTTTGAAGTGGATTCAAAGTGATGATTTAGAGATTAGATCAATGGGCTCAAGGATGAAGCAAAAGTTTGATAAATATTGGGGTGATCATGAAAAAATGAATAAACTTATTTATATTGCACATGTATTTGATCCCCGAGAGAAATTTGAGGCAATGGAATTTGCTTTTTGTAAAATTAATGGGATTGATGATGGGAAGAAATTGTTCAAAGGAGTAAGGGATGCACTTTTTAAATTGTTTAATGAATATAAGGATATGGTTCAACCTGAAAGTAGTCAATCTTTGTTTTCACAATCAATTGGGAGCTCTTCAAGCAATATTGAGTTTAGTGACTCTAATGTAGGAACAAAAAGGAGATTGAAAAGTGTCTTTAGGGAAGAATTTAAAAGACAAAAGGAAAATGAAGGCTTTATGGAGATGAGAAAGACCGAGTTAGATGTTTATTTAGAGGAGGCATTGCAAGAAGATCGAGAAGATTTTGATATTTTAAGATGATGAAGGGAGAATTCTGAGAGATTTCCTATTCTTGCACACATGGCTAGAGACATTTTGGCTGTTCCGATTTCTACAGTAGCTTCAGAGTCTACATTCAGCACTGGAGGAAGGGTTCTAGATTCATTTAGGAGCTCTTTGACTCCTCAAGTAGTTGAGGGTTTAATTTGTGCACAAGATTGGCTTCGAAACGGTATTGAATTGAAGAATGAAGAAGATTTAGAGGAAGTTGAATGACATGAAAATGGTCAGTTAAACATTTTATATTTGGAAATTAAAATGGTATTTTTAGTTTATTTTTATGATTTTTTAAAGGCTAATTAATTTATTTTTAATATTCAGAGTTACCCGTTGTTGGTTTTGGTGGAAATGGGACGGCTATGAGTAGTACTAATCCTTCATTGGGTAATTATTTTGTATATTTAAATTATTTTATTTTGAGTTACAAATTATATGAGTATAATTATCAATTATTAATATATTTTTTTAGGTGATAATTTGTGATCTTGACGATTGAACTCGAGCTCGGTGGAATGAAGATATTTATTTAAAAGTTTTTGTAGTATTATTTAGTATGTATTTTGAAATTATATCTTTAATTTTGGACTTGTATTTTGTATGTTTTGGATGTTATTTGGATGTTTTCATTTAATTTTGGACTTGTATTTTGTATGTTGTGGATGTTATTTGGATGTTTTCATTTTTCTATATTATAATTTGTAATTTTATATAATTTTTATGTACAATTTTTTATTTTTTTAAATAGATTCAATTTTTTTGGTTTTTTCGGTTAATCAAACTGAACCGATCGAAAAAATCGATTCGGTTTTTATTCGGTTATTTATATATTTCGATTCGGCTCGATTTGATAAATCATTCAAAATTCGATTTCGGTTATTTCAGTTCGGTTTGATTAACCGAACCACCCGTTACACACCCCTGTCCATGCCCACATTTGGATTAACTGGTGATATCCGCCGAGTCCATTTGCATCAGGTCGGGTCGCACGACATAACTCCCTATAAAGCCATGCCAGAACTGCTGAACTCCAGCTATACTGACCAGTTTCAGCTAAATTCTCCAACAGTGGAAGCCACATCATGTGTACATAATTATTAACCTGTCCAGGACACGATAGTCCACCAATGCAATGCAGGATCCATGCACGGGCAGAACATTGTATATGGTATTCCATAGCATCGGTCGGTAAGTGGCTAAATTGTTCGGTCAACCACCTCATTCTTAATTTTAGTCCCGTAAAATATTCTTCTGGGGGAACAATGCCCAAAAGCCAACCACACATCTCATGATAGTCGTGATTTAAATGTCTTGTAATAGGACGTCCTTCCACAGGTAAGCCAGTGAGTATCTGTATATCTTCCAAAGTTATTGTAGCTTCGCCAACGGCCAGGTGAAAAGTATGCATCTCTGGCCTCCATTTCTCGACAAGAGCAGTTATCATGCCAGCATTAACATTCATAACACCGATCTGAGAGACACCATAGAAACCTGATAAATGTAGGTAAGATATGATCCTTTCATCAATGTTCCTATAGTGACTCTCAACACTAGCTCTACGTGCAAATAGAACATTGGGTTTAGCCTGAAATAAATTAATTTATTTAATAAACAAACATAATATATATATATATATATATATATATATATATATATATATATATATATATATATATATATATATTTTAAAAATATTATATTTTTTAATTTTAACTTACAATATACTTACATATCCGTCCCATACCGCATCAGCTAGGTGCTTGCCATTCATAGTAAGCAGCTCATCATTAATTGGTCCCGGATTAATATATTGGCGTGCGCCAGAAGATTCCATTTTTACTGTATCATACTAAAATCTAATTTTGTAATTTATATCATTTTAATACATCAAATTAAATTTCTTTAAAATTCACTAAATTTATAATACAAATATATTTTAGTTCTATATATATGTCAACTTATTGTGACATTTTACATAACACTAATATCAAATTTAAATATGAACATAAAATTTTTTATACTACATTAAAGTGTTTACTTGCCTTTTTTTTCTTCTCGTTTCCAAAATAATAAAAAAAAAATTGTACAACCCATAATAACATTTATTTTAAGTATTTAATAATTTTATTTAAATAAATTTTTATAAATTATACTTACCTAGTATTACTTCAAGAGCAACTCTTCAATACATATATACATGAACAATTTAAATCAACCAAGAAAAATGAAATGAGGATCGAGAGAGGATGGTGAAGTTTTAAAGAGTGAAAGAGTGAAAGTTTTAAAGAGTGAAAGAGAGAAGGGTGAAAGAAGGAAAGTGAAAAAAATCCAGTGAAATAAAGGGAAAGGGTCGTCAGACACGCTGATTTGACGGCACAGGGCTAACAACGCAGGTGTCAGTTGCGTGATCCACCGAGTGCCAACACGTGGATGGGGGGGGGGGGGGGCAGAATTGCACTGACCACGCAGTCAATAGCTGCATTTTCACTAAGGTTGCGACACGTGGCAGCTTGGGTGAGGTGCGGCTCGACACATGGATCACGCTTCTGCCTCCTGCGTCTTCAGGTGCGGGTCCCACTCCGTTCCCCAGCCAATCACGCAGGTTTGCTTTGTGTTTTTCAAAAACAACCCCACCCATTTTAAATATTTTCTGACACACCCCCTTCCCCTAAATAAATATTTTTTTAACATTATTTAAAAAAAACCCCGTTTAATCTTAGAATTTTTTAAAGCTTTAATAGAAATTTAAAATGAATACACTAAAAGAATATGTAATTGAGCTACAAGTTAGAATTACTAATATAATAGAATACAATAGAGAATTAAAACTTCAATTGGAATGAGAAAATAAAAGTAAAAGATTTATAGAAATATTTGAATTAAATCCAAATTATAATTTGCATCAAAGAATAGAGAGCTTAGAATTTATGATAAAAATAAATAATTCAAGGATACAAATATTGAAAAATAAAATAAATAGGATGCCTTTAGGTTAATAATATGAAAAATATTAAAAGAAAAATTAAGAATATAGATAGATCAATAAATGAATTAAAAGAAGAATTAAAAATTCTTGAACCTAGATTAGCAGAATTAGAAGCAAACATAATAAAAATAGAAAATTTAAATTTATCTCCATTTATATACTATGATATTATTATAGTAAGTATTACGTATATGATCAATAGAAATAAATATTTAAATAAAAAATTAGAAAATAATAAAAAATCAATACCTATATGTTAATTATTATGACAGAGTTATAGCTTATATATTAAATTTAACTTTATTTAACTGTATTAATTCCCCAAACTAAGTGGTAAACCCGATCCAGTGTTTTTGGTATCAAAGCCTGGAGGGGATAGTCTAAGAGTCGTAGGAATTTTCCTCTTTTTAAGCCACGTGGGGTATGTATGTATGTGTGTGTGTGTATACACATGCATACAAACATATGTACATATGTATATATGTATACATAAATATGTATATATATATATATATATATATATATATATATATATATATATATATATATATATATATATATATATATATATATATATATATATATATATATATATATATATATATATATATATATATCAAAGGGCATAATTGGATTGCATTTAAGGTAATTAGAAGAATGTTATTTGAGTTCTCTCCCGGTTATGGTGGGAAGGGATAACTCTATTTTGAAGGCTGAAGAATGAAGTAATTGCTTAAATTGCTTGAAGAATTTTCTAATCCTACATATGTTTTGGCAAGACTAAAAGAAAAGCAAGATTGAGTGGGAGTAACTACGACAAAGAAAAAGGAATTCACAATTTTGAAGGAGAAGTCAACAAAAAATAAAATTGATGAAGTAATGTATTATCATTAAGGAAAGTAGTTCAATCCTACACAAACAAGGAACATAAAATAAAATATTTAATGCAGCCTAAACTTTCTATGACTACTACCTTCTAATCCTTATATTATCTTATATTATATGTTAATTATCCTTAAGAGTCTGCTAGAGTATTGCTGGCGACTATGTCAAACTCGCACGTGAAACAAAATCCCTAATAAGCTCTGCTTAGTCAATTTCTTTTAGCCTTCTGCAAGGTTAAGTCACAATTCTACCAAATTCACCTCTTTTTGCTTTCAAACTTCTCTGAATCTTCATAGTTATCCCAAATTAGTTCCTATTAGCCACAAAAATGATACATCTCATAAAATTTTTTGTACAATGATCAAAATTATAAAACAAGTAAAAAATTTCAAGATTAACTAAAAATCAATGTATAAAAATAAAGAATAACATATATGCAATTTTGATCACTTAACAAGCATGCTAACTTTCATTTTGTTAGTTTTTGAACTTTAATGAGTCACCAAGAATTTTAATTTTTAAGAACATTAAATGAGAATATTGAAGATTTTATTCTATTTATTATTTTTTCTCTATCTCCGTTTGAATGTGAAGTTGTTTAAACTTGCAACTATATAACATTCTTTGATTTTTCATATGTTAGCGAACATATAATTAATTGGAATTTGGATTTGAATTTTGCATTGAATTTCTTTTTTTTTTTTCTTGAAATTTTAGATGTATTTTGTATTTTATAATGTTGTTCAATTGGAGTAATATTTTTCCCTAAGAAATTAGGTACATTTGAATTAGTATTTCATTATTATATCGAGAATTATTTTTTGTTAAAATATGTGCCAAATGGGTTGACTCATGTTTAAACCCGTTTAGGCCGCCATCCAATCCATTTGGATCAATATTTTTTATATAGTAGCCTTTTTTTTGTATCTTGTTATTATATCAAGAACTATTTTTATTAAAATATGATCAAATAGGTTGACCCACATATTAACCCGTTTAGGCCATCATCCAACTCATTTGGACCAATATATTTTTTTTAATAGCCCTTTTAGTATCAAATTATTACATCTAAAGTTATTTTTATTAAAAAAATAGATCAAATAGCTTGCTATCCATCTAAATTTACATATAGTAAATTCATGAATCGCCTGAAAAAGACGTTCAATTCATTTAGGTATTAATTCATTGATAACCCATATACAATGATCCATTTATCATCTAATTTAAATCCATTCAATTAAATTTATTTGTCACCTCTAGTTTTGATACATGGTAATAAGAATATTGTTTGTTGAAGTTGGAGACTTAAATTAGGGTTGAACAAAAAAAATTAATCGAAAAATTAATTCGAAATCGAATAAATTTTTAAAATTAATCGAACAAAAAAATGATTAAAATTTTAAAAATAAAAATTTTTAATTTCTACCCACGTTTTGAAAAAATCCGCAGTTTTGATTAACTGTCCGATTTAATTAATTTTTTAAGATATATATATATATATATATAATAAAAAAGAAACCCTATCCTTCTGACAAAAGAAGGCTTCTGTTCTGCCTCTCTCCCTTGAGCAATAAGCCTCTGCTTAGCCTTTCTCCCCTTGAATCCACCCTTTTCTTCACGCCGGCCGCTGCTCAACTCCCTCTCTCTCTGGCGTTCTACCTCTCATCTGTTTATGTAAGCGTTCTACCTCCCTAACCAGTGAGTATACTTTCTTGTTATGTCTCTGATTTTTTTTTGTTCTTTTTTTTTTGCTCTTCCTATGCTTGGGTGCTATGAATTCAGTGTTTCCTGGCAGATTTGTGAAAAAAATTGTTATAAAAGCTCACAGGTTGTATTCTCTTTAATCTCTCTACTAAAATCTTTCAAAATCATAGTGTTTTTCGCTTCTACAAATTTCATTTTGTTTTTCTTCCGCTTTTCTCTATATCCTGTTTGGCTTCTCTATGAGAATGACTCAACCCAATCGCCAACTCTATTCTTGACTGGCTGAACTGGGTTTTTCTTTTTTTTTTTTTCTCTGTGCCGGCTTTTTTTTTCCCTGTTGCTTAACCTTGAAGTGGTATACTGTAATCCCGATTCCTGGCGCCGGAATCTGTTTTTGAAATTTTCTGTTTGGTTGCTGAGAAAATGGAAGATTATTTGTAATTCTGGGATTTTTACTGAAAGCATTATACGCGTTTTTGTTTTTCGTTTCCTAGTGTGTAGTTCTCACATGGTTTCCTTGGTGTTCTTAGCCACAGATTTAGTATTTCACTTTGAGAAGAAAAAAGTTCGGATAATATTCGGTATGTTGACTTATTAAGCTATAAATGCCTTACTGTTTCTTCATTTTGCATGAATTACTTGTTTTTCTGGGAATTATGTGCAGCTTGAGCACAATGGTGGTGGATCTGACATTTAATTTGTCTAGTATAATGAATCCAGTCAGGATTAGTGTTTTTCTCTGGTTTCACTTGCTTTTTATTTGCTTAAAAAAGTGCAAATTAACAGTGCATTTGCTTTCTGGAAAATTTTCTATTTTGGTGTGGAATGGACATGTGCAATGTCTGTGTTACTTGATAGATAAGTTGCTCGTTGTTATTGTTTTGCTTCTTTTATTTTCACAAATCTGTCAATATATACATTTTTGACTAATAGGACTGCTGCAAAGTTGGTGAAAGTAAAGTTGATGCCTTTTTCTATGATTTGGGCTTTTAAAGTAAAGTTACATTATTAGTTGTGTAAGAAACTTATCATATTAGCTAACTGTATTGCCACCTTTAAATTTTCTCTGTAATTGTCATTGCTTTTGTTTAGTAAAAAATTTAAAGATTGCATTTCTTCTCATTTCCCTTGAGTGTTGAATTATATATTTGTTCAAAAAAGTACTGATCTACACAGATTAAACTTCTTTTGTTTTAATATTCTTTTTTTTCCTAATCTAATTCACATGCATATTCTTAAAGAGAATGCGAGTGACTATAGTTATGAAAACTGAAATGAAAAGATAAAGTGATTTAGAAATGAATGGAACTTTCAATGCAAGGAGCCTAGCGAAGTAATAGGCATGGGGAAGTCCAAAGATATTTTGATAATAATTACCTAGATAAGATAAAAGCTGATATTACTTAATTACTCCCGTAACAAGAAAGAAAAATTAGTTGTTGACATTTTCTATTGTTGGTTTAACAACTTTTAATTCGTAATTATTTTTTGTTTTTTTAATGGCAGAATCATCAGCTTAGGTTGTAAATGACCATAATGTGTTTTAAGTTGATAGCTAGAGAGTTGACTATGCAAAAGCTTATGGGAATTGTATTTTTATTCGATATTTATTTGTTGAATTAATTTGAACATTATATGTTTAATTTATAATTTTAATATCAAGTATTTTTAACATTTTAATTTTCATGTTCGTAGTTTAATCAATATTTTGAAAACTACAATTCTACAATATATTGAATTAAGTATTGTATTCAATTTTTATTTTTAAGTATTTTGAAAATTTTAATTTTCAAAATTACATTTTATAAATGTAGTGATTAACCGAAAAAAATTTGTTAATCGGTCCGAAAAATTGAAACTGATCGTAACGGACTGTTTAATGGTTAGTATTTTGAAAAAATCAATTTTAATGGATTTTTTTTTTTGGTTCATGTACTAATTAACTGGTTCATATCACTAACTTAAATTGTCTCTCTAAGGATTTCTTTGTCTTTCTCCTACACAATATATGTAACTTGCTTATAGTAAATTTTATCTGCAATGTTTTGTTCTTCGTTTACTATGCATAGATGAAGATTTTTTTTTTTTTTTAATTTGTTGTTTATCATTAAGTGAATCATTTTAAATTATATATGTTTATTATTTTAATTTTAAAAAATTATAACATATCTCATTTTTCTAATAATATATAATTTTTGAATTTTTAAATAGAGAAAATATTTTTATTTTTATCAAGAGCACATGATTCTTTTTTTTTTTTTAATTCAGAGAACAATGTTTCTTAGTTTTCTGTTTAAAAAAATGCTTTTCTATTTATAGAAAAATAATGCATTTTCCAAATAAATACTAATTTTCAAGAAAATAGGACAGATAAATTTTCTCTCGGTAAACGCTAAATAGTTGGCTGTTCCTTGCATACTTGAGAGGCTAATATGCTGTTACAGCTCTTCATTGTTTCTTCCAACTGATGATGGCTTGGCGAGCCCTGTGCGCTGATCATAGTCCCTCTTGCTACTTCTCTCTCTCACACCCTCAACTGCTCCACCACCCACAACAAACACAATTTAAGGTGTTATTTCTCCTCCTTTTATCTATTATAGCGCCTTTTTTTTCCTTAATTGGTTCTTCGGTTGGCTTTCGGGGGTTTGTGATAAAATATAGAAACCAATCTGAAATTTTGATTACTGAGTTTTTTTTTATGATAATGGGAAAACAAGAATGCAGTTCACATGTTTGATGAAATGATACGAAAACCGAACTTGAGTTTGAGTGTTTCAAAAGGGACATTTTCTTCTAGTTTTCATGCAGTTGTTGCTATAACATTATTTTCGATGATTTGGAACTCTTTGGAGTTCAATGTGTACTTCAAATCGATTGGGTTTTAATCAAAATATCACGGAAAACAGATTAGATGGAAGAAATTGTGTTGAAGGGTTCTTAATTGTTTGGTTAGATTTGAGGAGGTGCATAATATAGTGAAAGTACTTTTGAGATCATGGGAACTCGATATTCGTCATATTTAAGAGATGAGAATCTGGTGACTTTTCTTTAAGGGCCAAACTTTTATTATAGAGAAGAATCTTTAATTCTTATAAATTCAATACATTGTGAGTGGATTAGACTAATTTTTAGGTTAGATGCAATGAGGTGAAGAGTAGATTGAATTTTTTAGGCTTTTGTGATTATATAACTGGATTGAGTATAGTTGGGTGAATATTTTTGAAGACCCAGTTATTAGAGACAGAAAAAGGCTCTTCAACTTTATACCACCAAATGATATGTTTTTTTTTTTTTTTTGACTCTCTTTGGTGTTATCACTATATACTTGTACTCCCATAATTCTATATTTTTATTCTGCTGATGCAATTGGAATAGCCAAACCATTCAAAGTCAGTAGCCATTTGAGAAGTCTCTTTTCCTTGTTCTTGTTCTAATGTTTTGCATATGGTTGAGTTGTGTGTTTCAGTACTTAAATATTTTTTCTTCATAAGCTTGAAATGATAGGTTGAGTGAGAATAATTGGAATATATTACATAGGAAGCATTTCATGCATCTCTCTTCCCTTTTTCAGTTATTAAGCTTGTGCGTACTCAAGTTTGTATTGCCCTAACTGCTTATTAGTCCAAAAAGGAAGATGAAACTAAGAGACAATCAGCAACAGTCAATTAGCTAGAATGAATCTTTTTACACAGTTTAAAGTTGTGCAATATTTGCATATCTAGATTTTGTTTATGATAATCCAAGTTGATGCATATTTTATGTACTTTTTTTTTTAATATCTATTTTCAGACATAGAAAGACAGACACTAGAATACATTTTCACTGCAGGCAGTAATTGATTCCTGCTCTATTGTGGTCCAAACTAAACACTTGATTCCAGATGCTATGTTACCCTATGTTTTGTTACTAGTTTCACTAGGTCCATGGTGTCTGGAATTACCAGCTCCGATCCCCTGTCAAGTTTACCAGAATTGATTATTCTATCCTGATAAAGGTGCAGTTGGATTGGGATAAGAATTCCTCCTCTGGTATCAGCTACAGAATGTAGTTCATGTGATGTGTACAATGTTTGAGAAAGTTAAGGATGGATGGGATTTGCATTTAAAAATCCAAGCAAACTAGCTTCATTTCGGGGAACATTGGTTTGATTTATTTTAATGCTTAAACTACATGACAACGAAACATATATGATACTGTGATAGTGTAAAATCATTTTGTAATGCTGTTCTTAAAGTTTCAAAGTAATATTTGTAGACATCTGTGACGATTGTTATGTTGTGCTTTTTCTGTTTGCTCCAGTTAAATAGTTGTCCTTTTTATCATTTTTTCAAATGCCACCTTCTTGTGTGGGAAAACTTAATAGAGAATTAATCATGGTTCAGATTAGGACAACGAAGTCATCCTTATCAATGAAACTCATGTTCGCATTGCAAAATTACTTTCTTGCAGAAGACAATAGATTCTGCTAACCTCAAAGAAAAGATAGGCTGGGAAAAAGAATAAGAAAGGAAAATTGCAATCCATTTGTGGTAAATCTTGGAAGTCTCCCTCTATAAGATTTGTCCTCTTCTGTGCAGGTAATAAGTGTTCCTTGCGGCAAGTGCTTTAACAATCATGGTGGACACCCAAAACCAAAGTCAAAAACTGATTATAGTTGGTGATTTCCCTTTCATTAGTCACCTGCTGTCATTTGTTGGCGATATCAAGTTTAGCTTTTCTATGAACTTCTGTGTTAATAACTTTAGTTGTCTGTTATATTGTTTATTGACAATTAGATTTTCAAGCCCAAATGCAGGAAAACTACAGAAGGCAGGAAAGCGAGAGCATCACTTGTGGAAGAAAAGGGATGCAGCTAGATCTGGGCAAAAGGCTTCAAATCTTGTTAGAATTGTAAGTTGTTTAGTCATTATTTTATTTTCATAATCACATACTGATAAACTCTTTGAAGCTTTTGTATCCTTGAGAAGACCAGCTTGGGTATTTGAGTGGAATTTGTAGAAGTTCTTGGAAAAAGAAAAAGGTTCTATATTCTTATGTAACACTTATTCTTTTTTTGGTTGCTTGAAATGTTAGGTTTCTGAACTTCCTGATGAGAAGGATGCTGTATATGGAGCATTAGATAAATGGGTGGCTTGGGACTTAGAGTTTCCATTGATTGCAGTAGCTAAAGCTTTAAGAATATTGAGGAATAGAAGTTTGTGGTGCCGTGTAATTCAGGTATGATAATGTAAGTATACTGCTGTCAAGGAAAATTATAATTTGTTTCATTGGAGGTCATTTTGGGTTTGAAGGTTAATCACCAATTTTCTTTTTATCCACAATTGAGGTTCTGACATTAAATCCATGCATACACTTGAATGACTATTGTACTATACAAGCAAATATAGCTAATAATTTTCTATGTGCATACCCTTAACAACATTAAGGCTATGTTTAGCCATTTCATCTACAGTCTTAACGCGTGCTTCCATGTAAATATGTATGTTGTTAAGTTGTACTTAGATTCATGCAACTCTATTGGCTTGTAATGCCTAGCAGTATTCAGGTATCAAAGTGGATGTTGAGCAAAGGTCAAGGTGCTACAATGGGAACGTATGACACCCTTTTGTTGGCATTTGACATGGACAACAGAGTAGATGAGGCTGAATCATTGTGGAACATGATTTTGCACACACATACACGCTCTATTTCGAAGCGCTTGTTTTCAAGGATGATTTCTTTGTATGATCACCATGACATGCCGGAGGAAATAATAGAGGTATTTAGAAAATCAGCTGTCTACTTGGTTACATGCCTTATCATCCCTAAATACCAGTTGGGTGATTCCACCTTTTTTCCCTTTATATGATTGAATTTGTTCAAATATGAATTAAAATCTGCATAAGCATCATTGATTCGGTATTGAAGTTTATTTCAACTTATGAGAATCATAGGTCTTCGCGGACATGGAAGAATTGGGTGTCAGACCAGATGAAGATACTGTCAGGAGGGTGACACATGCTTTTAAGAAACTAGGTAAGGAAGATGAGCAACATTTGGTTCTTAAGAATTACATGCCTCGATGGAAATATATTCACTTTAACGGTGAAAGGATTAGAGTCCAAAGAGGACATAAGGGATGAATTAAGATCGACTATTTAAAGCATCGAGTTGTGCTTTCCTCTTGTAAAAAAAAAACTCCTATAGCCATCCCACTGCATGAAACTTGATTGAAATGGCACTTCTTGGCGTCAATGGGAATCCACCAGATAGATTTGATTTGGTCATGCAAGCTATAAATTGCAGAAAGAGCTGATAATCCAACAGCCTTAAAAGGAAGAAATTCAAGTATCTTGTGTAAAAATTCTGAAAATAAAATCACAGAAACGCCTGGATTATTGCTTGGGATCAACAGCAGAAATAGAAATAGGATCATATTGGATGGACTTATAAGCATGTTCAAGTTTGTTGCTATTGTCATTGTCTTGAAGAATGTCTATGATACCAGAAATCATTACAAGACTCTCCAGTTGGTTCTCCTTCTAGTTGATACAGTTGTTTCTTCACATGGTTCTTTCCACTCTTGCTGGCATGTTTATCCCAATCTAATGCGAGACCAACTGCATTTTCAATACAATATTATTAACTTTATTCTATGTCCTAATTATTATTTTATTAATCATATAATTAACTTTACACCTGTGAGGATCAAACAGAAGATGATCCATGTCTGCTCTTGAAAGATAACCTGAATCATCCTCCATTTCACCTGCACAAAGAGGGGACTTTTTTAGGAATGGTGTACTTTTTTTATTTATTTAGGAAATAGGGGTTGTTTTAAAACTATTTGGGAAAATGGGGTCGGTTATTCCATTCCCGCAACAAAGTACTGCGGAAATGGAACGGTGGGACCCGCAGCCGGAGTGGTTGATGAAGACTGATTGGTGGTGGGGCCCACAGTTCCATTTTCGCAACACAGTGTTGCGGAAATGGAATTTTTTTATTTTTTTAATATATATATATATATATTGAAATAAAAGTGTTCTATTTAGAGAAATTGTTCAATATTATGAATTTAATTGCAAAAATAAATATAAAATTTTGAAAATTAAATATGTAAATTAAAAAAAATCTAAAGTTTATCGTCGGTACCGAACTGATAAAATCGAATACCGAAATTTTTAATTTTAGCAAACCGAACTCAAATAAAAATTTTTTGTCAATTCGATTCGATTAAAAATTATCAATTAAAAAATAAAACGACATCGTTTTGAACAAATGAATTTAATCAACCCCATTAGATTTAAACTTAACTGTACCTAACTCATTCACTGGAATTTTAAATTATTATTTTTTCAACTCCTAAAACAAATACCGAATAGACTTCTATTATTGTTGTTTTTTGAATTTTTCTGCATTGATTACCCTTAATGAGAAGACCAACCTAACATTACGGAAAAGAAGAAGAAGAAGAAGAAGAATTATTAATAGTTAAGTATAAATATTTTTAAGGGTTAATATATAAATTACTTCCTAAACTATTATTATTTATTAAAATTTTCCTTTAAATTAATTATATGTCAAATTATCCTCTTAAATTTATTAAAAATATTATATTAACCCCTGTAAAATATGTGTCAGTTCATAAAAAATACATGAAAAATACGTATCAAATAGTAATTGTGGGATAATTTGATATTTTTAACAAATTTTAGAAGTGCAATTTAACATTTTTAATAGTATATGATATATTTTTTACATTTTAAAAAAGTTTGAGTGGTTAATTAACTGTATTGCTAAAATGGAAAAAATCAAAAAAACGATTGATTTTTTTGGTTATATTTTTTATTTTCCCGTTCCAATTTCATCACAAAATCAACCCCATTAGATTTAAACTTATTGGTTTTATGTAATTAAACAAATGGATTAAATTATTTTCACTTAAATTCATTTGTTCAAAACGATGTCGTTTTATTTTTTAATTGATAATTTTTAATCGAATCGAATTGATAAAAAATTTCTATTTGAGTTCGGTTTGCTAAAATTAAAAAATTTCGGTATCCGATTTTATCAGTTCGGTACCGATCATAAACTTTAGATTTTTTTTAATTTACATATTTAATTTTCAAAATTTTATATTTATTTTTGCAATTAAATTTATAATATTGAACAATTTCTCTAAATAGAACACTTTTATTTCAACATATATATATATTAAAAAAATAAAAAAATTCCATTTCCGCAACACTGTGTTGTGGAAATGGAACCGTGGGCCCCACCACCAATCAGTCTTCATCAACCACTCCGGCTGCGGGTCCCACCATTCCATTTCCGCAGTACTTTATTGCGGGAATGGGATAACCGATCCCATTTTTCCAAATAGTTTTAAAACAACCCCCATTTCCTAAATAAATAAAAAAAGTACACCATTCCTAAAAAAGTCCCCACAAAGAGTGCATGTATACTCATTTTAAATTTTATTCACCATTATATATATATATATATATATATATATATATATATATATATATATATATATATATATATATATATATATATATATATATATATATATATATATATATATATATATATATATATATATATTTCCCATTAAATATATATTTAAACAAGAATTAATGGAAAGAAAAGTAAAAACATGCAGAAAGAGAAGGAGACGCAGAAGGAATGAGCTGTCCATTAGGGGGGGACTCTGGGAGACTTCTCTAAGTGAAGACCAACCAGTAAACTAAAGTGCACAATCCTTTCTTGCTCAAGAAACTCAGTCCCCATCTACTTGCCTATAAATTAAACCTATATTAATTCAAAATCAATGAGGGTAATGAAATTAATTAATTAATTATTGAATAAAAATAGAAAAATTGAAGGACTGAAAAGTTCTTGAAATTATGATCTCTGCAATCTGAATATGAAATTAACATCTAAATCTTTAAAAATAGTGGTTACATCAATTTCTGTGACATACATGCGATCAAACGGTACGGATGCATATACATGCCATATCATATCCCAAGTTAACATATTTGAACACGCACACACACACACATATATATTGGTGTGATGCTAACTAGATTGTAATTTTCAAGTGGTATTTCGGCGTGGTCAGAAATTTAAGTGCGGCAGTTTAAATTTGGGCCGGCCCATTTAACTTGACGAAGCGCAATCCATAAAATTTGGTAACAAGGGTGTTTTCAAAGGCTGTAACGCGGTTGTAATATGCAGTAAGCATCAGCAAGTAATCTTCAAAACACCAAGGGCCAATTTCTAGGACTTTATTCCGATCAGAAGCCAAATAAAAACCACCTTATGAATTGGCATGATCCTACTGATCTGTTTCTCTATGTACTTAACAATAGACTTAGGGAACCCATTCGACGACTACCAATCGCTTGGCATCATCGATAGCATATGCAATGGCCTGACCCCTTTCCCTATCATCCTAGCAGAAACCATTCTCGACTTAGATACTATTTGTTTTGATTCTACTATAGCTTTCTCAGGGATTCCCTTGTTTCTTCAGTTACCATCATTGTTTTAAAGGTAGTGCACCCTTGTGAGTTTTTACACTAGCTTTTCTTAGCAAGAGATGAGTCATTTCAGATTTGCATGAAATCCTATGCCTTACTTTTACCTGAGATGAATCCAACTCAACCCAATGGCTTTTTTTATTATTATTTTTATTTTTTTATCATGTTTCTAATTTTTTCAATTTTTTTAGGTATGGTTGCAGGATAAATTGAGGCTACTTGAAGAACCTCCTCCTAGAGTGACTATCACATACTCTCCAATGCATCTTCTTCCCAGAAAAAAGATTTACAACTTCAACTCAGCATAAGAAGTCTTTGTGTTGCTTACAACAGTAGACGATAATGACATGAGTTTTATGTGTGCTTGGTCAATACCCAATTATATGACTCAGGATGGCTAGTTTGGCTGTGTTCCATTATACGGCTTACATAGGGACACTTTCTATATAGTTTCTCATTGCGCTCATCAATTCAAGGAACGACAGGACATTGTAAAGTGTTCACTATCATTTTAGAGAGGTACACTATCAGTCACTTTTATTTCAGGCTACCCTCACTTGTGGGCTCAACTATATGCCAAAGTCGATATTTAAAATCCAGCTAACTAGGACTTTACCACCTCTGCCACATACAAAAGATGGTTATCTAGTCTCGTAGTTGACAATAGAGCATATTGGCTAAAGCAAAGCTCGAACGAGAGCAGCAGAGGATGATCTATAGGCTCAAATGTGCAATATAAAAAATTATGCACCACATTTTGTCATAGAACTAGACAACTCAAAAATATGTATAATAAAATAGCTTTTTTTATATGTATAAATTTGTATTACATGTGAAAATATATTACATAATTTCATTAAGCATGATTGCTATTTAACATTAGATTCATAAGTGCAAATCCTAATTGGTCATAGGATCGAACTTTGAAATCATCTCACCCCTGTTACCAATCAACCTTCTCGGCTTTTCTTGATTGGACATTTTCACTTTACCTCTAATTTTTTTCTTAAGATGCCTTTTTTCGATTTTCATCTTGATGAGACACCCGATTTTAGCAAGGCCACCATTTTTTGATTTTCGACCTGCAGGGTCATTTTCTCTCTTTTTCTCTTTTTTAGTCTTTAGCCATAGAACCTTTTCAGTCTTTCAATATTGATCGGCTCTTTAAACTAATTCCTAACACTATCGTTTAGTATTGCGGCACCTTTAGACATTAACTTCTTCAGCATAAATAGGCCTTCCTAGGTCAGCCTAAACTTTCCTCCAATGTTAGGCAGGCCTGATCTAATTTGCTTGAACACCAAATCTCCTCTCTCCTTCCTTTAGGGGATGCTTCCTAACCTTCTTTTCGAAAGACTTTACCAATCTTTTCTGATAAACCTGGTTGTGGTAATAGGACCACATTCATTCTCCATCTAGTAAAT
>CM075811.1:60182618-60247701 GCA_037975025.1 Excoecaria agallocha | reverse complement strand
TCTTCTTGGAAAGAGAATTTCTCCTACGAGAGGACAGTGGGAGTAAAATTGAGCTTGGTGAAGTTCAAGAGCCACAGATAGAAGATGATCAACTGATTGAACCCGAAACTAAATTTCATAATGATGAGATTACAGTTGAACCTGATTATACACAAAATCCTAGAAGATCTACTAGGATGCATTCTATCCCTGTGAGATATGGATTTCACGTTGATTCGGATAGAGGCATAACTGTAGTAGAGGACAATAAGCCTACAAGCTATCAAGAAGTTTTGAACTGTTCAGAACGTGATTTATGGCTTAAGGCTATGCAGTACGAAATGGACTCCATGTATGAGAATAAAGTATGGACTTTAACTCAACCACCTGAAGGGATAAAACCCATAGGGTGCAAATGGGTCTTCAAAAAGAAGACTGACATGGAAGGTAATATAGTTACCTATAAAGCTCGCTTAGTAGCAAAAGGTTATCGTCAAAAAGAAGGTATTGACTATGAAGAAACTTTTCTCCTGTAGCGATGCTTAAGTCTATAAGAATACTTTTAGCCATTGCAGCTCATTATGATTATGAGATTTGGCAAATGGATGTGAAGACAGCTTTCCTTAATGGAAATCTTTCTGAGGATGTGTATATGACACAACCAGAAGGATTCACATCAGGAAATGGCGAAAAGGTATGCAAGCTTCAAATATCCATTTATGGATTGAAGCAAGCCTCTAGGAGCTGGAACATACGATTCAATGTGACAATCAAAGAGTTTGGTTTCTCACAGAATGAAGATGAACCTTGTGTGTATAAAAGGGTCAGTAGAAGTGCAATTGTCTTCCTAGTTCTATATGTAGATGACATATTGATCATGGGAAATGACATTTCTCTTCTCCAATCTGTTAAAATATGGTTATCCAAGCAATTCTCCATGAAAGACCTTGGAGAAGCATCCTATATTTTGGGAATAAGGATCTATAGAGATAGATCCAATAGGTTGCTAGGTCTTTCTCAGAGTACATATATAGATAAAGTATTGAAGAGGTTCAATATGGATCTCTCTAAGAAAGGGTTTATAACCATGGTGCATGGGAAACACCTTTCTAAGTCTATATGTCCGTAGACACTAGAGGATAGAGAGAGCATGAATAGAATACCATATGCATCTGCAATTGGTTCTATCATGTATGTTATGTTATGTACACGTCCAGATGTAGCATTTGCTTTGAGTGTCACAAGCAGATTCCAATCCAATTTTGGAGAGGAACATTGGGCAGCTGTCAAGAATATTCTTAAGTACTTAAGAAGGACTAAAAATATATTCTTGGTATATGGAGAGGGCAGTTTGGAAGTAAATGGGTATACAGATGCCAGCTTCCAATCTGACAAAGATGATTGTAAATCACAATCTGGTTATGTGTTCATAATGGGAGGAGGAGCAGTTAGTTGGAAAAGTTCCGAACAAGAAACAACTGTTGATTCCACGACGGAAGCTGAGTACATTGCTGCTTCAGAAGCAGCCAAAGAAGCAGTCTGGATCAAAAAGTTCATAACCGAACTAGGAGTGGTGCCCAGCATTGTTGATCCAATTCCTTTATATTGTCACAACAATGGAGCCATTACGCAAGCAAAGGAACCACGGTCTCATCAGCGATCCAAACATGTTCTCAGACGCTACCATCTCATAAGGGAAATAGTAGCTAGAAATGATGTGAAAATAGAAAAGGTTCCCACAGATGACAATGTGGCGGACCCCCTCACTAAAGCACTTTCCCAGATAAAGCATGATCACCATATAAATAGCATGGGTCTGAGACATATGAGTGATTGGCTCTAGTGCAAGTGGGAGATTATTAGAGAGTATGCCCTAGAGCCCATGTAATAGGAATCTTTTTCATATGTATGAAATTTATATTCTTAATAAAAGGCATCATTCATTTATTAATGCTATGTTTGAATACATGAGTTTGTAAATCTTAAATTAATAAATGAAGTCCTAGATATTATAAACACAGTGCAAAGGCAATCATGAAGGTGTTCATGATGTGAGATGTCTATCGCATGCAAATGTGTTAATATCTAAATATCCCTAGTCTTAGAATTAACAAGATAGGACATTGTTAATTCGGACAGACTAGCACATGTTATGCTTCTTGAATGGTTCAAGCAGTGTTTCTCATAACTGTGATTATGGATGATAATCAAAGCTAACATGTGGATGCTTGTTAGAGGAACAAGTTCATTGGAGACCTACAAAGAGAATCCTCATATGGATATTAAATCTATGTCAGTGAGGAATCTCTTCATAGCGGTTGTGCAAGTATCCTTAGACTTGAGATCACCAAAATTATCTTAAGTAGCAAGTGGTATACTTTGACTCCATAACTGATTACTTCCAACTGGGAGTGAACATAGTTAGGAGATTGGGTATATCATGACCTAATTGAAGATAGTTGAGTGATCGACAAAGGATTCACCATCCCAGATTTAACAATGGAAGTTATCTCGCATGATTCTATAATTGCCTTGTTCAGAGAATCTCTGGCCAAAGTAATATGCCGAGATGGATGGAGATCCATGAAGGGCATTTTAGAAACAATGGTTAAATTAATAGAACATATATAATTAGATTTATATGAGTTGACAGAAATCCATACTCAGAATCTAATTGAGATAAGAGTGGTGAAAGGAGTAATTGCACGGTAACTGTTTCTATGGAAGGGTACAGTCAAACCACATGACTTTCCTGACATTTGGGTAGTCATGATGCCTAGATAGAGGCCAATCATGACTTGTATAATGATGTATCAAAATATCAATAGAGATTGATAAAATGATTTAAAGGAGTTTAAATCATGTGAGTTTTGAATTGAACTCACAATTACATATTATACTGCCAACATAGACAGGAACCCAATAGGTCACACACATATAGAGAAAAGGGTAAAATGGTAAAATGACAAGGATAATAATATTTGATATTATTATGAAGGTAGAGAATAGAATATGATAATAATTAATTAAAGAGTTTAATTAATTATGATCAAATAAAATTATCCGCGGAACTTTTGAGAAATGTTCTGTAAATTGGACCTAAATGAAATAATGTATTTCATGATTAATTATTATTATCTTATAAGTGTTATAAGACTACTATAAGTGTTATAGGACTGATATAATAATTAATAGGACCATTGGAGGAATTATTAAGGGCCAGAGGAATGAAGAAAGTTGGCGAAAGCCCTCCAGAAGAGGGCCACACGCAAACTCCATACAGAAGGGCTTAGAGGGATTTTTCTTGGACCAAATTAATTTATATATGTTACATAAGTTTTATGGAACTCACATATTTAATTTGGTTGGATTTGGAATCCATTTGGGTATTTAAATCCAATTAAATGCACAAAGGGCCTAGTTTGTAGATTTTGTGCATGGTCTTTTATGAAAAGATTTAATTTGGATTTAATTAAGCCCAAATGATTATAATTAATTCCAGAGGCCCAATTAATAATTCTCCAGCAATTTTAAAGAGCCCAATCTCATTAAGGAGTTGGAATTTTAACCTAACTATAAAAGGCCAACTAATGAGAATTAGGGTTAAGTGATTAAAACAATAGGAAAGTCTTTTCTCTTAATCTCTCTCCCTTTTTGCGCCACTTCCATTGCTAGCCTCTTGGATTTCAGCCACTCCTTGTATTACACCAATTTGTTGGTTCAATTTACGCATCTCTAGTGTGGATTACTCATTGGATGTGTTCGATTTTGGACACTGTGGTTTGCGACAACCCGGTGCGAAGTAAAATCAACTGTTCAAAAAAAATCAAAGGTGATTTTTCTTATTCTCATATAGTTATATTGTGTATTCATGGCAAGATCAGATCTAATGGTTAAAAAATTTTAAAATTCTGCTCATGTATGTGATGCATGTAACCGTTAAAATCCAACAGTGCCAACCTTTTCCAATAAGAACTAGAGTAGGCAAGTACCAATCTTATAGAGGCATTAACCACTTCACCACAAATCAAAGTTTTCCTACCAATATAGGTACACTCAAGCACATGGGTAAAATTATCCAAATTAACATTTAAAGCTTTAGCTACTATGGTTACAATATGACCATGAGTTATAGGTCTATATTTCCTAAAGGCATATACAAACATTTGATTTAAAATCCAATATGTCCCACACAATTGCTTTTGATTGTGAATGCACCATATAATATATAACTCTTAATATGAAACTCTTTTAAATTTAGACTTGTGAAAGGTAATACATGCAAGAACTTTATGCAATAACCAAAACTCCAAATCTTTGATAAATATAAATTTTCTCTTATTTGGTTGAAAAGATGTACACAAATTGGTTAAGAAAGTCCAAAACTTATTAACTATAAAGTTCTTAGGAGGATCACACATCCCATCTATCTTAAAGCTGAAAATAATATGCATAAAAAAATAGTTGAGTATGCATTTTTCCCCTAGCATACAAAATTCTAACACCTTAGTGTTAGTGGTTATGCCCTAGGCCAAATATTTGGTTCTTTATGTAATGTCACATTTCATTTAAGAAAATTAAAGTTCATCATATTATTATATTGTTTGCATGTTACATTATAATAATGTTTATAAAAAAATTTAATGTTAATTAACTATCCCTAGTCATTTATCGTTAAATAAATAATGATAAATAAAGACTAGTATCAGTTTGATTGATAATCATGTGATGATTATATAAATGGTGATATAAATCACACTTATAGGTATTTGTTAAAGAATAGGATATTGGATAAACCTACAATGAGATACTATATGGGTTAATGTCATTAGTGATCTCATTATAGTTATGTTATCGATCCTCAAACCTAAAATTATTATTATATCCTACATGAGGAACATTATGTTTTGACATAATCAAACATTATCTTTAATAGGATAATAATAAATGTTATGACTGGACATGATGAGAATCATGCATAGGATAATGAATAATCGATATCGAATTTGTCCCTCTCTTTTGAGAGAGATATATATTAGGCCCCCTCGTTAAGTATGATTGAAAAATGCATGGTCGTGCTCAAATGAATTGATCAAATGATCAATTTCATTTGATATTGTCAGTCTACTTAGTGATTGAGAAATTATATGTTTGGATAATATAAGTTTGACATGGACCATAACTTATGGCCAAACAAGATATCATGCAACAAAGGGATTATAACATGTTCTATTAGGTTAAAATTTAATTATTGATATTAAAACTATTTAGGTAGTCATAATGTCTTACTAGAGGCTATTTATGGCTTATAGGCCCACGATGGGATTGGGGCCCACTACCAATACAATAAGAACCATTAGATCACACATATAGAATGTGATGAATGGACTAAGGGTCAATTTGAAAATTTTGAATTTTATTTTATAGTAAATTAAGATTCAAAATAATATTAAAAAATAATTCAGATTTTAAATAAGAACTAAAGTATTTCATATTTTAATAACAATTATGGGCAAAAAATTTCTCTCTCTAAATTAGGATTCGGTCACCTATATATATCATGATATGTATAGTTTAAACCCTAATGAAACACTTATTAAAAGTGGCAGTCATCACCTTTGAGAGATAGGAAAAATAATTTTTTGTAACTTTGAGAAAGAACAGAAAATTGAAACTTAGCTACCAAAGAAGGGAGCTAGCACCTCGAGCAAATTTGTTTGTTGTATTTGAGTGTTGATACCGGTAGAGGGTGTCATTTCGCATCAGGCTGCACTTGAAAATTCAATTTTTTATGCTCATCAAGTGGTTGGTAATTGTTACTTCCTTTTTTATTAAATCAATTGCATCACATGGATCCTAGTGGCTTTTTATTTTTTGTTTTAATTTTGTTTTTAATTTTATTTTGAAACCCAACACCTAAAATGGTGTAAAACTCCATAAAAAAGTTAACATAGGTAGGTTCATACATTGAAACATATCTACCAAAGCCACAAGAATTTAAAAGAGTAGTGAAAGAATATAACATACCAAGGTCTCTAAGAAGAGTAGTAGAGAGGTACTTACAAGATGCTATTTCTTTAGTTTTAAAAGAAATGAACCTTGCATGTTCTTTATCATTGAGGAGCAGAAATGGAGTCCTGTAGATTGAAGCCAAATCTCCTCCGTGTGAAGCCACCTTTTAAGGCCTTGAAGATGAATTTCTTTATTTTCTTGGGAAGAAAAAGAAAAGCAAACTTACAAAGATGAAGGATACGTGAAGAATAAAAAGAAAATATATTAGTGTTTTAACAAATTTTTAGAGTGAGAGAAAGAAGATGGAGTTAGATTTTAGAAAGAGTGAAGAAGAAGGGAAAATTAAAGGGTGTAAAGGACAATTAATATTTATAGGGGTGGAAAATTTTAATAGATATGAGAGAAAGTAGGAAAGGATATGACTTGAAATATGAAAAGTCATAATCTTTAAAGCAAATTTTCTAAAATAATCCTAAAAATAACAAAAATTAAATACAAAAAAAGCAAAATTGAAAAAGAAAATTAAATATGGGAAAAAATTAGAAAATCTGATAGGTTGGGTGTTATCATCACTTGTAAGATTGGCATAGTTGCTGACTGTAATAAGTCGGCATGTGTGACAAGTCTTTATGAATTGGCATGCCCATCCTTGATAAATATGTGTCCCTTTTAGAATAACTTGGCATGTATGGTGATAATGTAAGGCCCTAACTGATGCTCTAGTAGAAATGTACATGATTATTTAGAATATTAGTTAGTAAATGTTTAATTAATTAGTGAAATGTAGATTAGGGTCAAAAGAGGCAAATTGGTAATTGTCTATTATTTTAATTATATGAATAATTAAAGCATGATAACTATTAAGGGTGTAATTAAAAGAAAGAAGATAAGTTTAAGGACATAATTGAAAGAAAGAAAGTTGGCAGCATATTTTATAAAAGAAGAAATAGAGAGGGAGAAAAAGGAAATTTTACTTTTCCACATAAGTTTTATTAGAACCTTACATGTAAGAGAGAGAATGTATGGATTGTGGGAATAAAGGTTAGTTGGTTAGCAAAAGCAGGAGAAGAAGACAAATGCAGATTTTCTTATTCTTCTATCACGAAAAGCCATATTTTCTTTCTCTAGTTTTCTCTAATTCCTATTCGGGGATGAGGTGAAGAAATGCATTTTGATGTTGGTTTTCTAAGGTAAAGGTTTTCCTTTTTCATCTCTATTATCATCTTCTTCCATTTTTAAGTTAAAGGATGTGCATGGGGAGAATTTCTGGATATTTATGCTTGTAAGTATTCTTTATAGAAGATGAAGTTAAGAAGAACAAAGGGAAGAAATTATTAAAGGATTGACGAATGGAATTTTGGGATTTTAGTCAAGGTATGGGAACTATACTCATTTCTAGTGTTGTATGTGTTTAAATTGGTGATTATTGAGTTAAAATTAATGGTTGGATAAAGAAAGTAAGTTAAAATCACAACATTGCTTGTCATCTTTCTTCAAGAGTATGTTACTTTAATTTACTGAAATTCTTAAATTTAAATATT
Organism: Excoecaria agallocha; assembly: GCA_037975025.1. Lineage (NCBI taxonomy): Eukaryota > Viridiplantae > Streptophyta > Magnoliopsida > Malpighiales > Euphorbiaceae > Excoecaria > Excoecaria agallocha. Next base: position 60,240,169 of record CM075811.1, on the reverse strand, counting down.
TTCATAAGGTAAACTTGAGTTTAAATGATGCTAAGAGTTAAAGTGATACATAGATTTTGAAAGTGTTGTAACAAAAATAGAAATAAGGAAGATATCTCTATCATGACAAAAATATGTCTTTAGGTTCACTTTACCTAGTGGGTTTATTTTTTCTATATATTGAGTTGTAGAATTTTTAATTGATTAATTTTTATTGGGTTAGAAACTAGACTTAGATACCTAGATTTCATAAGTAGAAGGAAAAGTCTAACTTTTTCTTTGAACTTGTCAAAATTTGTCTTGAAAACTAAATCTACCAGTTGCCCAATCATTAGGAGTAGTCTTCAGTGTTTTGTAAATATATCAAAATTTATAAGTGTAAATGATGTGATTTTTAATGATTCAGAAACTATAAACATAGAGGAACAACTTTTTTGAACACCTTTGTCCTAATTTGGCTTGAAGTAAGTCAAAATCACAAAATAATAATAACTAGGGAAGCTATTATATCATGAGTTGGCACCATTATGACAAGTTGGCACCTTTAGTCTCTATAACAAGTTGTCACACCTGTGATGATTTGTCATAGACCCAAACCTTATTTTCTTGCTTTTTAAATGCTAATCATCTAGTTTAATGTGACCAAATTCAATCCTAACATAAGTTATGATTAAAAGAACTACAAATACACTATGTTAATTTAGAACTTAACTGCAGTAAATAAACCTAAATGAGTACTTGACTTAGAATTTATATATACTTTGATTAGAATTATATAAACAAGTGGTAATGTATATATATAACATTAACATATATTAACATTTTTACATAGCTTCCCCATTTGGATTTACAATCATTCCTTTTGGGGAATATAGTTCGACCTCAATTGGGTCCATAGATTTAATATCTATTAATATCCACATAAATTAATGCCTACATGTATCCATCGTTCTCGATATCCATATTGTAATGGCCCAACTATGACCTTAGTTGAAAATGCATAATTTAATGAGATTATATTTGATTAAGACTAAATTAAATATTTGAATTTTGGACTAAAGTTAAGTGACAATTTTATTTTATTTTTATGATTTAAATGTGAATTATTTGGCATGAAAATATTTAAGGGTATAATTGAAGTAAAGAATATAAGTTAGGGGTCATTTTATAAACAAAGTATATGTGACATAAATTTTAAAATAATGAAGACAAGTTAGGTTTAATTATGAATATATGAGTAAGTGGGGGATGATTTTTATTAGAGTAAGAATTAAGAGGGATTAATAGTTGACATGAAAAATAATGATAGACCAAAAAAAGACTTTTACATTCACTTTAAATTTTTGAGCCCTTGTATGTGAGAGTAAGAAAGTCAAATTTTTATAGGAAAAGGGTGTCTTTGATGGTACTCTTTAGAAGAATTTCTAGATTTCAATTCTTCTTCCACTCTCTCTCTTTTAATTTAAGGATTTTGCATGATTTCTCTCTTTAATTCATAAGAAATTTTTGTACGTGCAGTTGATTGAGAATTTTTTAAGAGGTAATGGCTTAATAATTTACTCAATATTTTCTTCTTCTTCATTCTCTAATTGTGTAATATTTTAATTGAGGATGAAAGATTGAAATTGGTGCTTATAAAAATGGATATATTGTAAAAGAAGAAGGGAGTAGTAAAAAGAACAAACAGAAAGAAATTATTCAAGATTGAAGTTTAAGTTTGGGTTTTTAGCCCAGTTATGTGAATTGTGTGTTTATCATGCATATATGTTGGTAAATAAAGAGAAAATATGGATTATTACATGAAATCTAGATAAAAAAAAGCTGAGATTCAACTCCTGGATAGCTTAATAAAAGAATGCTTGTAATGAATGTTGAACAAAGTTTTGTATTTTTAGCATATCTTAGGCTATAATACTCTAACTGGGTTAATTCTAGTTGGTAATTTCATCCAAGACATATCTAAATTTTATAGAAGAAACCTAAAGTTCATTTTGCCTTTAAATTATCTCAATTTTAATTTGAATTTGAAGTGAATTATTGCATAATATATAGGAACATATTATAGTAATCTTGATAGATTTCATTTTACAGAGGTCAAAATGCTATGGGACTAAATTGTATGAAAACTAGACTTAAATATCTACAATTTATATCAGAAAGTATAGTTTAATTCTACTTCTAAACCTATCAAAATATGGCTTGAATTTGAAGCTATTTGTAGCTTTATTTTTAGGAATAGTCCATAATATTTTTGTAACATCTTGAAATATAGAAATTATATTGAGATAATTTTAATGTTCCTGAAAATAGAAACATAGTTGATCATGTTTGTGTAAGACCATTTTGACTAAAGGTTCCATTTGATAGGTCAAAAATATCTTTTTATATGAACCAAAGAAACTATCTCTAAGCAAATTAGATCACATGGTATGCACTAATTAGGGTGCAAATTATGAGTCAGTCTATAAGATAATTTACATCTATCTCACAATTAATACTCATTTGGTAATGACTATGACCTTTACCTACTTAATTTATATTTGACTTTTGAGACTCAAATTGTTGTTAAATTTTATCTAAAACTTTTTAATCACCATTAGAGCATGTCATAATGTAAAAACAACTTATAATGAGATAATATTAAAATTATAATGTGGAGTTATATATAGTGAAAATGGATGAAGCATAAAATATTTCAAGCATATGAGTAAATATCATAGTTATTACTTATTGAGATAACATGATTATGCCTTCATACTCATACAGTTGCGTTATAATGATTAAGTATGTGATTACCATGCTATAAGCTCATGTACTTTTATTTGTATGAATAAATGAAATGGAATATTCATGTGTATACACAGGAGCCTGTGTACCTTAACACATGACTATATATATATAGGCTAAAATGTATAGCAAAATCACAAGTATGATATTGAAATGTTCATGAATAAAGCAATACCTGCTATTAGAGTTCAATTGTGGATAGATAGGCACCTATAAGGATAATTTTTGCTGCCACCGTTTGGCCTATTTAGGTTTAGAGTATAGTTGATCCCATTTGGATCATGAATAACTTTTTTTTGGGTTGTTAGACCTCGTTTAGGTTCTTTTGATTGGTGTAGAATATAGTTAACCCCGTTTACGTTTAGAGTTTTGATATCTTAGTATATCTACAGTTTGATACCTTCGGGTATCCACTGTTTTCATTATAACTAATATAAGTTAAGCAGGCTAAATGTAACTATAGTACTTCAATGAAAGCATAATGATTCAATGTTATTATCTAAAAAATATGGTTGATTCTAATTATAGTGATTTTTTTACAAGTGAAATGCATAAAGTATTTTAATCAATTAGATTACTTGTATGCTGAGATAATTATTGAGATTTGTTATATTATTGATTATATCCTTTTTCGTGTTTCGATTATTATACTATCATTTTTAACCTATGTTATAAATGAAGCAAATTGAGTTTGTTGATGATGCCTTGAGTAGTCATCCGTCATGCATTATTTTTCCCCACTAAGCTTTATAGCTTAGGATGAATTATTTTATCCGTAGAGGTTTAGTGGATAAGACTTTTGTTTAGGGATGAATCCCTGCATTAGAAGGGCCAACACAAGTTTGAAGAATTGATATTGCAATTTCTTAATTATTATCCACATTTTGTATAATTTTGGCATTATATATATATATATAGTTTGGGATTGTTGAGTTGTATAAGCTCACTTCTGTAAAGAGAATAGGAAATGTATGTCTATATGATCTAAATAAACTAACACAACATATGACATGTACAATATAGTACAATCAAGTAAAACATAAAAATAGTGATAGTAATACATGATATGCATACAAAATATATAGGAGATAAAGAATGCTAGAATCATATATAAGGCTAATAATTTTGTGAACAACTATAGTAATATTGAATTAATATGTATAATAACTAGTATGATGATGCAGTAGTATGATGAAATCATGTTTTATAGTATATTAACATAGTATAAATGATTAACGATGCACGTCACAATAATACGATAAGGTTAGTAGAACTAGGCTGCTACATTTTTGTATTAAAGCCAAGGTTTAGCTTTTTCAAGGCAATATGAGTATAGGATTCTATAATATTGTATAATGTCAAGTTGGTATAATCTATAATTCTATGTTTTTCTTATAGATACCAGATGGAGAATTATAGAGATGCTATAGAAGAATCAACTGAAAGCAATTTATCGGTCAAATCAAATTCTTGCAATCTAGGATATTCTTTATCTAATTGGAATAAGATTCATGTAGCTATACCTGGTGAAGTACTACTTAAAATTTCTCAGGACATGGCCTAAATTCTACAAAGGATGATAATGCCTAAATCTCCCACATCGGAGATTAGAGAATATTGAGCATAGGAAGTTTTCAGCATTAATTTGGAACTAACTGAAGAAGTTGATTTCTTGTTGGAAAAGCTGGAGAGAATATTCAATGAGATTAATTGGCCAGCTAATCATAAAGTATCTTATGTTGTTTCCCTACTTTAAGGGTAATCATATGATTGGTGGAAGTTAGTACTAAAATAGCCTAAGTTACTAGACCCACTCACACGGGGATTCTTCAGGGTATAATTAAGTAAGAAATATTTTACTGAGGTATATAAGGAAGAGAAATTGAAGTAGTTCGTGAATATAAAATATAAAGTTATGTATCTGGTTGAATATGAGAAAGATTTCAGCTATATATGCAAATATGTTTCTACAAAGATGCTAACAAAAGCTTTTAAATATAGTTAGTTCGAAGATGAGTTGAATGATCAGATCAAAGAGAAATTAAAAAGGTCTACATCTCTACATATGGTGGATTTTCATCAGCTTGTTGTAGCAGTTATGCACGATGACAAAAATGAGCTAGCTAAAAGAAAAAAGGGAACAAAAAAGAAGTGGGTATAGGGGTGGATCTTCCACTAGAAAAAGATTTAAAGCAGCATAAGGAAATTAACCCATAGAATTTGTTTTTAGATCTACAAACAAAGGGAGAAAGCAAGAGTCATCTCAAATGTCTAAGTCTAGTAGATAAGCTTCAAAGAGACAGAGTAGGGGTCAGCCATCGAAATGTCCTCATTGTTCTATCCAACATTAGGGCAATTGTAGGAAATTGGTTGGAGTATGTTTTAGATGTGGACATATTAATCACTATATAGTCCATTGTATCTCAAAGCAGGAGTAAGATTTTATGCAGTAGGGGAGGTTTTAATGCACCCTACTCTAGTAAAGGTAAAGGTAGAAGATGTGAGGGATCAAATCCTTATGGATCCCAATCTAGGAATGTGTTTGAATCAGTCGATAAACCCATGATGCCAATTGTTCATATTTGGGCTTTTGTAATGAAAGCTCAAAAGGATCAAAATGCTCTATAAGTTATTGCTGGTATTTTTTCCCTCTATGATTATGATGTTTAAGCAGTTGTTGAACCTGGGTCTGCTAATTTTTACATTTGCATTTGGGATTAGAGTAGAGTTATATCTATTGTATAGTAGTTAAATTTTGATGGTTGTGTGAATAGTCCACAGGAACATAGTTTTACTATTAACAAAGTATGTATAGATTATCCTATCATAATTGAAAAGGAATAGTTCTTAGCAGATTAGATAGAGATTCCTTTTTATGAATTTGATATAATTATAAGAATTGACTTGTTATTTAAGCATCATGCAGTGGTTAATTGTGAGACTAAAATAGTAACTCTTAGAGATGTTGAGTGTAAAGAGGTGGTGGTTAAAGACACTCATATTAAGCAATTGACTAATGTTATATTAGCTATGCAAGCTAGACATTATCTTAGAAAGGGATGTGAAGAATTCATAGCTTCAGTTATTGATTCAACAAGAGAAAAAAGTAAACTTTGAAGATATACCTATTGTGAATGAATATCCTAAGGTATTTCCTAAGGATTTGCCTAGTCTTCTCCTAAAGTTTAGTTGTAAGAGCTATTAGACAAAGGCTTTATTAACCTTAGTGTGTCGCCTTGGTGTGTACCAGTGTTATTTGTTAAGAAAAAGGATGGGTCTATGAGGATATGTATCGATTATTAGTTATTAAATAAAGTGATAGCAAAGAAAAAATATTTGTAGCCTCAAAATTGACGATCTGTTTGATTTGTTAAGAGGTGCTGAGGTGCTTTTTAAAATAGACTTGTGATCAGCTTATTACCAGTTCAGAGTTAAAGATGTGGATGTTCCCAAAACTGCATTTAAAACCTATTATAGGAATTACAAATTCTTAGTTATGGAATTTGGATTAACTAATGCACCTGCTACTTTTATGGACCTTAAAAATAAGGTATTTAGACCCTACTTGGACCAATTTGTTGTATTGTTCATAAATGACATATTGATCTACTCCAAAAATGAAGCTGAGCATGTTAAACTGTAATGCCCCACAAATTGGAATCATGTGAGAGTACTTTCAACATGTGTGTATAGTATTTTTGATGCTGGTTTCAAGGGATGATTTGTTTAAGATATGATATAAGTTCGCATCATTTTAAAATCTTAAAATTTATAATTCGAGTTTAAAGGAAAATTTAAGAAGTAATAGTCAGGAATTGAAATGAATAAGTGTATGATGATAATTAAAAAACCTAAAATTATAATGTTAAGATTAGAATTTCTTATTGGATAATAATAATAATAATAATAATAATAATAATAATAATAATAATAATAATAGGGAAGGAAAATAAATATCTAGAATCTCTACACATTTCTAGAGAAATGTTATGGCCCCACATTTTAGAGGGGTAGAAGATAAATTGAGCAAAATAGTAATAATGGAAAAAATAGGGAGAGAGTGGATCGACAATGAGAGGGAGAAGGGGGAGTCGATGTCGCCATCCTACCCACCGTCATCGCGGCATCGATCGTCGGTAGGGATCACGACTGTCGTTGTTACTCTTCACTATCACTAGTGCCGCCCCATTTTCCCTATGGGGTATTCAAGTTCTTTTCCTCGATTCTTCCAACATAATAAAAGTCTTCTCTTCTCTCTTCGGCAAACCATAAGGGAAGATGGCAACTATGGTAGCATTAGTGAGTTCCTAGAGAAGAGGTGCTTATTTTGAAGCCTTTCATTGCCTTCACTTGCTAGTGTGGAGATTGGAAAAGGAGGTAGTTGATTGTTTGGGAGCAATTTTCAATCAAATGGTAGGCCGGTTAAGCATGTGGTCACTAGAAGTAGACTTCTGAGGCTCTAGCCTCCACAGCGGTAGTAGCAGTGTATCTCCAATGAAGCTCCGGCTAGCCTCTGGTGAGTACCCCAATGAAAAAAATGAAAAAAGTGCCGAATATGCCATCTTATTCAGTATGTGACTACCAAATTCATTTCCAAGAGTTTATTTAAATTAATCCAAATTTAGTTAAAACTATTTAATCTTCTATATATTCAAATGTCTGATGGTTTGTGAATCTTTTGGGGATTTTTTTCTTAAGTTTGTTGAGCCTTGCCATTTGAAATTAAATTCCAATTTAAATGTTTTTGTTAATAATCATCGTTTACTATAAAATGTTTTTGATATACAATGTTTTCTATTTTAATTCTATGAAGCACTGGTTATATGAAGTAGTTTTACTGCAAGCGTATTGTTATGTAGTTGTTCTTGAATTATGTTTAATCAATCTATAGAAAGTTCATTATATGTTATTCCCATGATGTATATATAAATATATATATATCGATGTTTTTCTATGGTTCAGCAAAGTGTGAATTGTTTGACAAGGAATGCGACATCGCATAGATGAATTGATAACATTCTATTTGTAACATCCCAGTCTTGACCCTAGTAGAAATGCATGTTATTCGAATTATTGCTAATTTATTTTTAATTAATTAGCTAAGTGTTACTTGAGGTTTATGGGACATAATTGAAAAAGGGATAGAAGTTGAGGAATTTAATTGTTATTAAAGCTATATTAGGGGAAAAAGGTGGTATTTTGTAATTTCTTTTGAAGATATTTTGGAATTATGTGTTCGTTTAGGGAGGAAAAAAGGCATGGGGTGGAAGAGAGAATTGGGTTTAGGGTTAAGGGAGGAGAATGGAGGAGCTTCAATCGATGGTGCCGTCGTCGGCAGGCAGGCTTGCACCTTACCGCTTCTCTTTCGCACGTCGACGCTCTTGCCCCACCAACGGTAGCTCTGATCTCCTTCTCCCCTCTCTTTTCTTGAATATTTTATTTCAATAGTGAACTCCTCTCCTTGCTTCAGTGATCGACGGTGGCTTTAGGTGTCACGACCAGCATCAATGACTACGTGGGGCTGAGGCGACTTCTTCGGCTGCTACCACTCCTCCCCACTCGCCGGTAGCAAGAAGATTGGCCATGGTGAGGGCGTTACATTCAAGCTCTGATCCTGATGAACGGCGATAGTGTTGGGGTGTATGAATGTTGCCTGGAAGTTATCGGTGGCTTGATCTACTAGCGGAAGGCTTCAATGCAGCTCCGGCAAAACTCCAGTGACCGGTCCGACAAGCATATGGATAGGAAAATTGGAGAAAATTTAACCATTAAGGTATGAGATACTGGAATTTCCTCTTTAAGAATTATGTAAGTAAATTCTGAACTTATTGGACATTGATTGAGGTATGGAATTAAATGTCTATTTTGTGAATATTGGTTATATTATTGAATTCAATGTCTAATCTAGCTGAGTATTGAAAAGAGTATGGGAACCTTTCTCACCTTGCATAGGCATCTATTGATAGGATTAAAGCTTTTAGAGTTATAATGGTATATGATTAATTGATTTAACCTCTTGCGTAAGGTTGGTTGAGGTTTATTGGTTCAAATGAAATGAGTTAAGGTTAAAGGACTTGTAAATTAAATAGATTTATGGAATGAAGATAGAACCAAGTTATCGTATTGGGTATATTGATATATTTTGCTATTAATGCTGGATTTAACTTATGATAGAGTTGTATGTTAATATTCAGTATAGAATTATACGCATGTATGAATTTAAGTTGGGATTGATAAAACCAAGTTAGAATGTATAGATGTGATAGCGATTCCTGTATAGTTTCAAGTATGTTTGTGATTAAAGGGAGTTGGTAAGACTTCCAATTTCAGTGTAAGGCGATCAATGCCTGCAAGCTTGGAGTCAAAGGGGAAATCATCTTTAAGGTATTATTTACCTTGAATAGACATAAAATATGGAAATATAATGTAGTGACACCTCTTTTTTTTCTTGGCTTGGTTTTATTGGAATAGTTGAAGCCCCTTAAGTTAATGAATGAAGTTTTTAAGAAGGTTATTATTGTATATATATATATATATATATATATATATATGGTAATGCTTAAAACTATTTTGCGAAACCACATTAGCATGCAAGTATCTTGTATATGACAAAGACAAATAAGTATGATAGTTACTAAATCAATTTTCATATTTTAATTATAGGATAACCCCATATTACATATGGGAAATATGAGACTAAAAAAGGTTCCATTTTATATATGTATATATATATATATATACATCATTTAGCATCACAGGTACATACGAGAATTATAAGCTATATGCATAATGAACTTATGAATCATTGATGTCTAGTTAATAATCAATATAGTGAATGTAAGTTTCTACAGATAAATGTTACTTGCCTGATGTCTCATAGTTAAGGTGTATAAATTGGTTTGATGTATGGATTGGTAACAAATAGATATTACTATGTATTAGTAAATCAAAATTATATACAATATTGAAAAAGGAATGGTTTGTTAATAATAACAAAAATTAAGAGTGTTAATACATGTAATCAAACTATAGGAGAAAGATTATGCTTCAAGATATGATAAAATCTAGTGATTAGTCTATATATAGAGGAATATGTTTGCCTGTTTGTTCATGCCTTGTACTTTATTATGAAGAACAGATGCTTACACGTATTATACTGATGTTTGAAACAGAGTGATTTTACATATGCTCACATAGATATAAAATGTTATAATAAAGACACAAGTAAGATAATGGCTACATGTTTGATCATGTGAGAGTATGTAACTGATTATCTACGATCTAATAGATTATAAAAGTAAATTAAGACATTAAAACATGACAAGTGGTCATCCTAAAAAATGTTGCTAACCTTTTATTCTATTATATAGATCATATATGTCTGGATATCATTCCAAATGATTATGTGTCGATATGATTAACTACGAATTAGTAGGGAAGCTATTCATGGTAAAGTACAAAGGTACGTCACCATGAACTATCAATGAGTTGTGTAAAGTTTAATAACTTATAGTTAATGTGTCTATGCTCTGATAAGTAATCTGACTCATTTTGTAATCAAGTGTTAGTAGTGTAAGCCTATATTGCCATGTCAAGGGTTATGTTTATGCATATATATATAGACTTGTACATGACTCTTGGAAGATTACAAGTATTGAGTGCTTACACTTTATGGTATGCAAGTTATTGAGTTTATAGAATAGAGATATATGTGCAAGCCTTATGAAATATGTTTATTGATCTATAGATAAAAAGGGCTGCACTGCTTGAATGTTACACTCTCATGTTGTTATATAAGCATCACGCATGCTGTTCTTGATGAAATGAATCAATCATCTTAAATGCTATACTTTATTATTATTTTTCAGAGTTATACAAATACTATAATATGGTTTACTGAATATTGATGCAACTATATGACCATGTGATGTACATCCTTATTTATTGTGACTCTATGCCAATATTAGTCTATGAAAGAACAATGGTGATCACCTAAAATTCTCATGGATATTGTTTAGCCTGCGAGTCTTAGTTTGATCATGGATTAGATAGGTATGCCTAGAAGGATATAGTTGCAGCTGCCATGGTTGACCCCGGTTGGGTCTTGTTCCTTAATGGAACCATTGTTCGGCCCTATTAGGTATATTATTTGTTCCTTGTTGAAACCATTGCTCGGCCCTTTCAGGTCCATCGTTTGATATCTTTGGATATCCATTATTTGATAGCTTTGGGTATCCATTGCTCCCGTTATCCATCCTTCAAACTAGTACTTAGGTAGGCTAGTTTCAGTATTGTATAATTGTAAAATGCACCAAAAGTTATCAAGTTAGATGCTGAGTCTCATGTGCTTTGAAATATATAAAATGCAAACGTATGACATTGTGCCTTTTTAATGACTTTATTGGATAATTATGTTGCTTAATGCTTATTCTTTGTAATCATATGTAAGTCTTTATTTGTTAAATATATGTTTACTTATAGATGGGCATACTTATGACTCTGATATGAATTGATGTAAAGTAAATGACACAATATGACGTTGTATGACATTTAGTTGCCAAGCTAAAGCAGCATGAAGCAATACATGATTATGAACAAGGATGTAAAATTAGGAATGTGTTATATACCTAAAATTATGTGATATATGTGTTGGAATTATGCCTGATAATATCTTCTACGGTCATTATCATTGTTAGACTGCTGGCAAGATTTTTTAGTTCATGGATGCCGATGTTATTTGACATATTCACTCCCTCTCATGATGTGATTGAATATTGAATGCATATTCTATGTATTTCATGAGTTCAAATGTATTAAATTAGAGTTTTATGCTATTGACAATCATGATATTTAGATTCCTAATAAGTGGAATATGAAGGATATGAGCTACTGGATAATATGTAATGAGGTTTGATAATAAAGTGAATTGTGTAGTTTATAAGGACTAAATGAGTTTACTTAAAGTTCTAGATTATTGTAAGTATGGTATTTATTGCTAATGTTGTAGACTTTTTTATTTTCATTAATTGTGAGGATTGCCATGATTCGATGATTTCGTGTGGCAGGATAAGTTTCAGCTCTGGATTATTAGCTTGCTTTGGCTTGACCAGCGACGAAAGGAGGCTCTAGAAGGGGTGTAATTGTCCTTGTGCTTGTATAGATGTATAGAAAGGCGTATATGTTATGTATTATTATTTCAGAGTTGTTTATTGGTTTAAGTTATGGCATGTAATTATGGCTTGTATTATTTTTATGTTACTGTCTAATCTGAGTGATGCTTATGTCTTTGGATTAGGATGTTGCATGTCTTGACATGGAATTGTGATAAGAATGGTGGTTTGTAATAAGTAAATTGAATTTTTTCTTTGTAAATTTTTCTTATTAATCTGGATGCATTTGGGTAAGGATTTAATTTTTCACGTGTTTGATTAGTTAACTGACAAGTATAAGGGATACACATTTGATAAGTTAAAGATTTTATTGAGGTCTAAACTATGAGCAAAATATATATATATATATAGAGAAATTTTAAATTAAAAGGTAGTTGCATGACTTTAATATGGAACATGGAAAATTTTTTAAATGCACTTTATAGTCTAATTAGTGAGAATGTCTATTAATTAGTTTACCTTGAGTGGGTATGAAAATGAAATACAGAGTTTAATTAATTAAAACTTAGTTTGGCAGTTCCTAACCGTAAAAATTTATTCCTTTATATGCATATACATGTGCGTTGATGGTTTGAATATATATATATATATATATATATATATATATATATATATATATATAAAATTCATATTTCAAAGGTTTGATATTCAAATAAGAATGACAATGAGAAGTGCCAATATTTGTTTAAAAATTTTTGTATAACTTTCGAACTAAAACCATTATCTATATTATTATGTTGTCTATTAACAAAGTATGTTTGAGTATATATTGATCTATTATCTTTATATTTCAACTTAAGATTTCAAAAAGGTATGTGACTTCTCTCAAATAGGATATAAGGTATGCTTATTGATTGTCTATAACATTGAATTTGTTTTAAAGATTCATATTAAATGTTAATCTAAAATAGTTGAATGAAATATATGATTATCTCATATGTATTTTAAGTTTAAATGGCAAATACATAAATATGATTGGAAATTTATATGAATAACTTAAACAAAGTGACTAATATATAGTCTATAATTTGATAATAATTATGTCTAAAAAGTTACAAGTTAAGCATTGCAGTGCTCTTAATAATAAATGGCATTATTGTGAAATAGAGAGGCCATAACTATAAATGATATTGTTAAGTATTCATGAGAATATTTGCATATGCATTGATGGAACAATGCTATGCATATACATATAAAGGTTGGGTTTAATTATATTTCATTGAAATGAATGCAAAAATGTGAAGTATTATAAAATATCAAGCTCGAATAGAAATATAATGTGGCATATAGTGACTAATATATTGTGGTCAAAACAATTATGATGTGAAAATATAATAATTCAATACCCTTAGTGTTCAGTGGGTAACCAGGACTTTAGGATAGTATGGCTACCCATAGGAGCACTTACCTGCAGATTATTACTTTTCTTACTGCTTCTATCATCATTATTGATATGGTATAAGTTTGATATTAGCTAGCTCATTCTGATATTGTAAAAAATATGGTAGTCACATATGTGTATGAAAATCGTGCGTAACCTAGGATGGACCTGACCCAAAAGAGGTCGGGCATCTTTTAAGGTGGTAAAACAGACAATATCGTTGGGCCATATTACCTGCCACTAAGTAGCTCTGATACCTTGATGATGCATTTGTATTGGAGTAGAGTATCACACCCTTGTGGTATGGTCCCTTCAGATTATAGGATTTTCTGTTTCGTTTATCCAGTCTAGTGGTGTCCTATAGTTGAGAACTAGGGGTGAAATCCTAAATTACTTAAGTAAATGAAGTAGGAGAATAATTACAGTATTAAAATAATGTAAAAATGAGTAAAAGTGAAATAAAATGGGAAATGAGACAAGTTAATTTAGTAAAGTATCATAAGTCTCAAATTAAGTAATAATATTGAGTATAAATGTAATTACAAACTTCTTAATGTTAGGTAGTGACAAGTGTAGCATGCATTTTAAGGTAAATTATGAAATGGCTTATGATATATAATGTAATGAATATGTGAATGTTATAAACAAAAACTTAGGTAAATAATTAAGATTTATGAATCATATGGGGATATCAATGTGACATTATGATTGATGACTTACCTAAATATTAAATGAGATGAGAAATATAAATGTAGATATACAAATATATGTAGGAGTGTAAGTTAAGAGCTTGTTCACTTATTTTTTATAATTCAATATAATTAAACTATGAAATGTTGCATGAGGCAATAATATGAGTAATTCGCAAACTAAATGTATGGAATTTATATATGTTAAGATGTTTACATTGAAAACAAATACTTATTAAAGTATGTTATACATACATATACTTTCATACCTATTATAATAAAAAGTATAACACAAAACCTATGGACTAAAGTAAAAATAATTAAATATTATCGTACAAAATTTGTTTTATGGATGATAAACTGGATAAGGGTTAAAGTAGTTAATAAATGGTACGTTGAGTTCAAAATGTATGATTAAATTGAGATATTTTTTGTAATATAATGCATATATATATATATATATATATTGATAATAGTAGGGATAATGCAAATAATCTATACAGCTTCAATATCTCCTGGTCAATGAAATTTAAAAAAAAAATAGCCTATTCTTCTGTATCTCATATGGATTTCATAATTATATGAATTTGCTCTATAAGTGATATGGGACTCAATGGAGCTATTTTGGGAACATCCAATGCCAAAGTCACTGAATGGGTAAGTTGCCAATCCCTAAAATGGACTATGTAATGTACTTTATTGAGTTACAGGCGGGCATTTTACCAGAGGTTTCTATTGTATCAACTACCCTTGTGTAATTCCTGTTGATTATATATGTATATATATATATAAGTGTTATGTATTTGCAAAAGAAATCATATTATTCTATTTACTTGATTTTTGTATACATCATAACTTGAACTTACAATCTTTATGTGACTTATAAATTGGTAAGCGTGTATGAAAATGTTAATACTTTGTATAATATATCATTGGAGAAATAAATTTGGTAGTCACCACTAAGCATATAAGCTTAACGCGTGGTTTTTCTCTTTTTGCACGTAGGTTGATTCGATATTCTGTATCATTGACGTAAAAGAAGGAAACCTTCACAGGTTGCTACAGCTAGATTTGTTGACAATTAATGACACAAAATAAACTTTTTGTGTTATTTATGTAGTTTGAAGTTTTGGCATGTACATAGGTGTTAAGACTATATAATTTAAATGTAATTTATAAGTGTCTAGTTGAGATTTAAAATTGTGATATTCGCACAGACATGTGATAATATTTTGTATAAACATTATTGAGACCAAAATATTTGAGTATTGGAATAGTGATATAGTGACAGGTAGATTAGCCATACTATTATTAAAGAAGATGGGAAAATTTTTTGTAGGAGTTTGATTGAGGCTATGGAACTTGATGATTGATAATGTGGTTTTGAAATTTATTCTATAGGTGGATGTTAATATTTAGGGGAGTTTCAGCCAAAATTTTTGATAAAATTTAGAGTAAAGAAATTAGAAGTTGATAAATTAAGCATAAATTATATTGATTTAGTGATATACATATCAAAAACCGATGTGTGATATCCGTATCTAGTTTGCTTACTAGATCATGTATAAGGTGTTACAATGAATGGTATCAGAGCCTCAGTTTAGGCATTTCATGGCATTGAACAATAGAATTTAGTTAAGATGGAAGTTGTGGTTCTTTGTTTACCTATCAGTGACCTTAATATTAGGGGCAGTGATTTAAACATTTCTGCATGGGGATTGGGCAATTTGCATTACTGTTTTCTGAAAAGTAAATATGCATAATGATACATTCATACAACATTTTGCATACATTGCACCGGTATCATCTCATTTTCCATGATTGCATAAATTTTTATAGATACTCCCCAATTGAAGGAAAACTAATAGATTGCCGAGTACATTGAAGTGGTGAAGGATATAATGTATAGATATATATTTATGGGGGAATGATAGAGATTAGAATTAAACATGATGAGTCGAAAAAAAGAAAATGAGTGAAAAATAGTAAGTGTACATGCCAAAATAAATGTTAAGAAGGAATGTGATTCAAGAATGAATCCATTTTCAATTAAGAGTAAAATAAGGATAAAAATTTCACTTGCTGGAATATATTTAGGCAAGGAAGTATTGTTCATTATTAATGCTTTGGTTAATTTTGTGAATAGAGTTTTGCTATCTCAATGATAGGACTAATGTCAGAATAATATCATGATAACAATTACGACTGATAGTTAATCGAGATCTATATAAGGCTATATTTTATGAAAGTAATATGGGATAATAATAATAAAAGTGTTATTAGGAATTATAATAATTGCCTTTAATTGTCAAAAAACTAATTTAAACACAACAAAGGAGTTTTAAGAACACGATGTATTGGAAAGAAGCTGTAAGGCCCCAAAAAAATGAACCTAGTTGAAATTACGTG
The DNA here is from genome assembly GCA_037975025.1 of Excoecaria agallocha. NCBI lineage: Eukaryota > Viridiplantae > Streptophyta > Magnoliopsida > Malpighiales > Euphorbiaceae > Excoecaria > Excoecaria agallocha. The sequence goes on along the minus strand of CM075811.1, from coordinate 60,223,754 downwards.
ATTTAATGGATTATTATTTAATTTAGACTAATTAAAATGCTTGAATTTCGGATTTGAGTAATTAGTAAAAGCGATAATTTCAAATTACTTATAAATTGTTTGGTATAAAAATATTTAAGGGTATAATTGAGGTAAAGAAAATAAGTTTCCTGGTCAAATTGTGGTTAATAGTTAAATGGTTGGTTGTAGTTTAAATTAGAAGTATAGTTGGGTAGTTTTCTCTAAAAGGCAATGCATGCAAGGAATGAAGTGGGATTTGCCCACTAAAATCCCTTGAAGTTGGTAATCACGTGGTAGTGTTTAAAGGAGAGGTAGCTTTGTTTTGTTAATTGGAACATACAGCCATATAAATTCAAGGAACTTGCCTCTCTCTCTTAAGTCTCTTTTGCATTTTGTTGTAAGAATTAAAGACCATGTTCTTCATTTGTTTTCTTTGGTTTCGGATGGAAGAGGAAGGTTTAATGAATAAAGGATTGATTTGAAGCTACACAATCAGGTTCAGGAACTATTATTTCTTACATGCATTAATACTTGTGTTGATTATGGATTCTATAAGCATATTGACTTGAATTAAGATATTAGGCATTAATGTGAAAGTGCTGTCCAGAAATTCGGATTGACCTCCAATGACTATTTTGATCCTAAGTTGAGTTTTTAAACTCCAAATTTGATGATTCTAGTTGCGATAGAATCGAGACTTTTGTGCCCACAAATGTTATGGAAATAACAATAATGAAATTTTGCTTCTATGGTCCTAAAAAATGCCCAAAATAGTAGCCCTTTTTCATTTGGCTGGTCATTGGAATAGTAGGTATTTCTTATGTTATAATTCCTGGGATATACATCAAAATGACTTGAAATTTTTATAGTATATAGTTACGATCTTAAGTATCAATTGTTAAGGAGAAAATTTTCCTGAAAAAATGTTGTTTTTCATGTGAAAAATACTATGGAAAAATTGGACAGTGAGCAGTAGAGAGTGAGTATGTTTAGCATGAAGGAACAATTGCAAATACATTCTTAATCACTTAAGGACTCAATTAACAAGTTCTCAATCAAAAACCTTACTAGGATGAGCATGTTAATGGATAATTATAATATCTATAAAGTAGGAACTAAGGGTTTTTAGATTAATTTAACTTAATAATTTAATCTATAGTATGGCATAGATATGTACATAAATGAAAGTATATAATTGAGCTTAATGATTATTGTCATTATATGAGAGTAATTATACACTAATTTCTTTATGTATCAAATTATAGTCTAATGTCATAACATTAAGTGTATATAGATAAGTACCATTAAATGATTTAGAGTTTAAATTGCTTGACAACGTATAGAAAATATAGATAGCATAAATAATATACAGTGTTTAGGAGTGCAATATAGTAAAATTGATTTCACAATAAAGATAAATGATAAGGTATATATAAGATAAGTTGATATTAATAATAGATTATGTTTTTCATTGGCTTAGAGTTATGTGAAAAAGTAGAAACAATATAATTGCCTTCATAAAAAGAAAAGATAATAGCCATAGTCATAGTGTATCAATTTTGATAATATTGAAAGCAATTTATTTTGTAATTGTATTTTATCGATATTGAAGCCTCTATAGCTACCTCACTTGAATATTGTTGCCATACTATGACTGGGGTTGGAATAATAAATGTTATTGTGTGCTTAACTCCTATTATACCATGAGTTTATCTACAACTTAAATTTAATGTAATTGCAAGTGTCTATTAAAGAAACATCCACACAAGCTAATTATGGAATAATTTGTGGTAAAAATGAGATATATTTGAGTACAATGGTCAGAATTCTATGAGATTAATTCCTATACATAATAGACTCCTAAATGCACATTTTGTATGTAGGAAGTATGAATTAAAATCGTATGCAAACATGTCAAATGTTGACTTGAAATTCATAGGGATTGGATGTACTGTTAGGGAACAGACCTTAGTAAATTGGACATAACTTTTGGTAGAGTTGTTAAAATGCTACAAAGTAAAATTCTAGTAAAACTAGAGACATGGAAGTATAATTTTTATGAGGAAATGTTGGTCTAATTCCTTCTTAATTTTACTCTATTAATTTTTATAAATGGTAACAAACACTATTTTGGTTCTATAAATAGTCTATAGTTTTTCTCATATATCTCGAGCTATAGATAAGATATTAAGGTGAATTTTGATGATTTGGAAACTAGACACGAAGGAGAATAAGATTATAGAAGGTCATTTAGCCTAAAAATGACGTCGTCAAAATCATAAGTGGTTCACAAGTTGGGCCCAGAATGCTTCCCGTATGTAGATTTGTGTAGGCAAGATTTTAATTTGTTTTCTATATTTGGTTTAAATATAGTTATGTTAAATATGTGTTTATATGATAACACATTGGATTGGATATAGAATGTGATATGATTATTGATAAAAGTCCCTATATATATACATGTTCACATATATATTTAAGTAAAGATCGCCGACAATTATATCAAATATGCATATGTGATTGAACTTAAATACTTGCTTTTTATATGCAAAATTATTTATATGTATGTACTCCTATGAAGAGTAAATGTGTATTTCAACATGCACTTATACTATGAAATAAAGAAATACATTAGTATGATCATGTTCACATATAGTGCCTTATTGATAACATGCTAAAGTACATAATGTGATGACATATGCTTAATAGTACGTACTTGTTTTGTTATATGCCTATATATATATACTTGTGATTATGAATCTTTTTACATAATCACATCCATATGATGTGCTATAATGCAAAGTTCTTATAACAAGGCATGTTTTATGATGAGCACTTAAACAGGTACGACACATTAGATGATTGTCATAGTATGATCATGTTAATATGTGAAATCTGATGATAGCATGATTAATAAAGTATGTGAAGCATTATAGGAACCTTGTATACATAATTATTCCATGGAAATAATATGTCTATTTTATGGTTATACATGTGCAAATTGACTAGTTGAGTGCAAGCATGATATATGAAAAGAAAATTAAATAGAGTATTGCCTATAATTAGAGTTCAATTGTGGATAAATTGGCACCTATAAGGATGTTACAACTGTCACCATTGACCCTTTTAGGTCTAAAGTATAGTTGATCCTATTGTATTCATGCACAGCCCCATTTGGGTTGTTAGTTGACCCTGTTTGGGTCCATTTGATTGGTCCACCATACAGTTGACCCCGTTTGGTTCTATATCTTGATATCCTCGGATATCCATCATTTTGATACCCTCGGGTATCCATCATTCCCATTATCTACCTTTAGAGCTTAGGCAGGCTATATTATAAGTACAGTACAAATATTAAAGTATAAGGTATAAAGCAAACATCATATAAAAATTAAAGATATTACTTGATTACATGTCTGACATGATTTGCTTGTATTGTTTCATAAGTTTAAATAAATAGAGGTTACCAAGTAACACATGATATATGTATGCTATTTATAATTGGTTCCAAATGTTTGAAATTACTTAAATGAGTTAAATGCATGAAGAATTCTCAGTTAGTATACAATAAAAGCAAGCTAAGTTAAATGTTAAGCTTTTTAAATGCTTTTATTGTTTACTATGTAAGGTTATTAGATTTGTCAAGATTTTCTAATCCATTGATTACATGTTAAATAAATGTGTATGTATGTATATATATATATATATATATATATATATATATAAAGTGTGCTGAGTGTGATTACAGATGATGTAATGGTAACATCGAAATGCTTTAAAAAGTTAAAAAATATGCAAGGTAAAGATATAATAGTTTAATAATAATAGTGAGTATTCAAACGAATGAGAATGCATCTTATACATATAATATATTATACATATGTATAGGGAATAAAAGTTATTTGAATACAGTACCATATTTCTAAGATAGTTAAGTATATCAAAGTGATCAATAAGATCAAATTGTGGGAAGTCATAAATTATAGATAAAGTATATATATAAATATTTGTAAATAAGTGATAAAAATATGGCTTAGTTAATAAATGTTTGGCAATTGATATTGATACATGAATAATATAGTCATCAATGTTTGACAACTAATAATTCAAAGTAATTGGTCAAGAGTAACATAAAGAAATCCAGAAAGTAAACTTGATATATAGGATTCAAGTATTGAATAAATATTGATAAAGGTATGAAATTGATAAGCAAAGGAAATATCAATAGGTATTGTTATTGGTTATAAGAATAGCATAAGAGAATATAACATTTGGAGTAAAGAATTTAGAAGTTGATAAGTTAAGCATAAATTATATTGATTTAGTGATATACATATCAAAAATCGGTGTGTGACATCCGTATCTGGTTTGCTTACTAGACTAGGTATAGGGTGTTACATGAACATTTAAGAATTGTATTGTGAACCTTAAAGGAAAATCAATTGTTTGTCAAACTAAGTAAATGTGTTTTTGGCTTAAGGAAGTCTATTTCCTTAGTCATGTTGTATATAGTGAAAATGGATGAAGCATAAAATATGGCAAATGTATGAGTAAATATCATGCTTATTATTTTTTGAGATAACATGATTATGCTTTCATACTAGTACACACGTGTTATAATGATTAAGTGTATGATTATCATGCTATAAGCTCATGTACTTTTATTTGTATGAATAAATTAAATTGACTATTCATGTGTATACATAAGAACTTGTTGACCTTATCACATGATTATATATATGATCTAAAATGTATAGCAAAAGCATTAGTATGATATTGAGATGTTCATGAATAAAGTAATACCTGCTAATAGAGTTCAATTGTGGACATATAGGCGCTTATATGGATAATTACAACTATCACCATTAAGCATTTTTAAGTTTAGCGTATAGTTGATCCCGTTTGGATCATAAACAACCCTATTTGGATTATTAGCCGACCCCGTCTAGGTTTGATTGACAACTTTAGAGTATAGTTGGCCCTGTTTGGGTTTAGAGTTTTGATATCTTAGGATATCATCAGTTTGATCCCTTCGGGTATCCACTGTTCTCGTTATCAGCTAATAGAACTTAGGTAGGCTAAATGCAACTATAGTACTTGAATGAAAGCAAAATGATTCAATGTTATTGTTAGAAAAATATGGTTAATTCAAATTATAGTGATTGTATTGCAAGTGTAAATGGATAGCATATTTTAAGCAATCATATTACTTGTATGCTGAGTTAATTATGGTGTTTTATTATATTATTGATTATGCACTTTTTCATGTTGCTATTATTATTATTATATTATCGTATTGAACTTATATTATAAATGAAGCATGTTGAGTTTGTTGATGATTGCTGTGAGTGGTCATCCATCATGTATTAATTTTTCCCGCTAAACTTTATAGCTTAGCACGAATTATTTTATTCATATAGGTTTAGTGGATAAGACATTTGCTCATGGATGAATCTCTACAATTGAAAGGCCAACACAAGTTTGAAGAATTGATGTAGGAATTTCTTGATTATTATCCACATTTTGTATAATTTTGGCATTATATATATATATATATATATATATATATATATATGGGAATGTTAAGTTGTATAAGCTCATATTTGTAAGGAGAATTGGAAATGTATGTTTGTATGATCTAAAGCAACTAACACACCATATGACATGCACACTATAATATCATCCATGGGGAATGCATATACAATGTATTAAATTGCACTATACACAAGAAGTAAAATTGAGTAAATAGTGGTTATGTGATAGGAAACTCCTTAAAATCCTATCTAAAACCCAAGGTGTAGTCGATGGGCCTTTTAGTTGTGAACGTGATCGGTGCCTCGGCATAGAGTATTCAAGGTATAGTTTACTGAAGAGGCGGGAGTTGTATAATCTACCATGTTTGGGGGTCCATCAAGATAGGGTGTAAAAACCCCCTAAGGTAGCCTGTAAGCTATCCTAACTCCCTATAAGAACTCATAAACTCTAGCACCTAATCATTAAAATGTATTGGACAATCCCTTTAAACCACATATGGAATCCTTGGAGATCATGATCAAGCCTCTGGATCCTCATCTCCACCTCATCTCATGTCTTTGTGATCCTTTTTTTTTAACACATCTAGCTCTGTCTCTCTATAGTGACCTTTTTTTTATTTTCTTTTTGATGTTAGCATTTGTTTGCTCCACCATCTTTGTGTTGCTAGCTAAGGGGGCATAAAAAAAAATGCAGTTGGGCCCTAATATCCTTGAATTCCATCAAGTGAGTCTCATGAAAATAAAATGGCTATTGCATAAAGTGGGCCCAGTCCTATCCGATATACTTGATATCTGCAACCATGGTTGTTTAGACTAGCTCTACATGTTGAAATCCATATAATATGGTTTTCTATTAGGCTATAGGTGCGATAGGCTGAGGTGATGGTGGCTCTATTAAGAATAAGGTGCTAGGATGACCATAATCATAAGGAGATAAATCATTCTAGAATGTAGGGAACTATAGTGTAGGCTCCTCCTCACTTCACTCTTTATGGGTTATGCAACCTATAAAATAATTAGTTAAATGGTTCTCATTAACCTTTTAAATTCTTAGGCCCAAAATATTCTCTATCTATTAGTTGGTCGGGGGCTCCTGGTTGGCTTAAGGGTGGTGAGATTGCTTTTCTTTCCTATTAACAAGGTGGAATGGCTCATCCATTTCTTTTAGAGTAAGCAATCTAAATCCATACAACACATTTACATCCTCCTTAGCCATATGTTTGTCGTATGTCACCTTACGATCTAAATAAATATTATCCCTAATAGGCGGGCCCATCACATGCTCAAGCATGCCTTTGACGAAAAGCAATCGGGTAACCAACTTATCGATGGCTATCTCTGGCCTAATGTTGTCATTATAGCCTTTATAAATGCTTAATAATAGCATGTCTAAGGACCAATCTCTATTCGACGGTCATTCTCCATAAGCTGCATGTCTTGGCCACATTTATAGCCCCTAGATTATCTATCCTACCAAAATAAAAACTTTATAATATCCTCTATAGGTAACTTGTTCTATGGCCATGATTTAATTTGAAGCAAACCTCATGCTACAACTGTGCTTTAATTTGAAGCAAACCCCATGTTACAGCTATATTTTGATTTGATGTGAACCCCATACTGTGGTTGTACTTGGACTTAAAGTAAAACATTCTTCTATCAAAGATGTCTAGCAAAAATGTCTTATAAGTTGGAGGCATTTGAAATTGTTAGGTGCTTAAAACTTGAGCTGATCGTATATCTTTTTGCCCCCTGGAGTGGAGAGAGTGCCATGCTATTAGTAGTCAAGAGACTGTACTAACCTAGGTTGGATTAGTTAGGGAACATTTCTTTCTATGGATTTGAATGATTTGACGTAGGGATTTTACATTATTTCAATAACCTTATTAAGCCAGCATTGATGAGAGTGGATCAAGTTGCCTCCTACGTGTGATGAATGATTTTAGTTTTCTTATATTGTTAAAAATTATTTAAATAAAGGCAACTTGTGAGATTATAGGCTTTTGTGTATATCATTTCTTTCCTTTTTTCTTTTTCTCTCTTCTTTTCTCATATATATATATATATATTTGTGTGTGTGTGTGTGCTTTGTCTTGCTTATTCATGATCATTATTATCACTGTTGTTTCATTTTTTATGTTAATAATTAAAGTGTATAAGTGATGTACGAGATGTACTTAGGATTCACACTACCCATTATATGCATCTAATAACATCATCAATAAGAGATTTCATTTCTAAATTGAAAAGTAAATCAAAGAAAAGAAATAAAATAATATCATCCCTGGGGAACACATAAATAATATATTAAATCACATAATGCATAAAAAGTAAACAAATTATGTATATAGTGGTTATGTGATAGGAAACTCACTAAAATCCTATAAAAAAAACCCAAGGTGTAGTTAATGGGCCTTCTAGTTTTGAACGTGATTGGTGCCTCGACACAGAGTATTTAAGGGCATAGTTTAGTGAAGAGGTAGGAGTTGTATAATCTACCATGTTTAAGGGTCCATCAAGACAAGGTATAAAAACCCCCTAAGATAGCCTGCAAGCTATCCTAACTCTCTGCAAGAACTCATAAACTCTATAACCTAATCATTAAAATGTATCGGACAATCCCTTTAAAGAATAAATGGCATCCTTAGAGATTCTGATCAAGCCTCTGGATCCTCTTCTCCACCTCATCTCATGCCTTTATGATCTTTTTTTTGACACATCCAGTTCTACCTCTGTTATAGCGACCTTTTTTATTGCCTTTTTGATGTTCGCATCAGTTTGCTCCACCCCTTAGTCTTGCTAGCTAAGGTAGCATCAAAAGAGTGCAGTTAGGCCCTAATATCCTCCCATCCCATTAGGTGAGTCTCATGAAAATAAAATAGCTATTGCATAAAGTGAGCCTAGTCTTATAAGATATACTCGATATCTGCAGCCATGCCTATTTAGGCTAGCTTTACATGTTGAAATCCCTATAATATGGCCTTCAATTGAACTATAGGTACAATAGGCTGAGGTGATGGTGGCACTATTGAGAATAAGGCATGAGGATGGCCATAATCATGAGGAGATTAATCCTTCTAAAAAGTGGGGAACTACTTTAAAGGATACGCCTCACCTCGCTCTTTATGGGTTATGCCACCTATAAAATAATTAGTTAAATGGGCCTCATTAACCTTTTAAAGTTTTAGGCCATAAATATCCTATATCTACTGCTTCTCCATCCTGTTACCGAGGTGGAATGCCTCATCCATTTCTCTTAGAGTAAGCAGTCTAAATCCATACAACACATATGCATCATCCTTGGCCATATGCATGTCGTATGTCACCTTGCGATCTAAATAAATATTGTCCCCAACAGATGGGCCCACCACATGCTCAGGTATGCCTTTGGTTAAAAGAAATTAGGTAACCAACCTATCGATTGCTATATCTTGCTCAATGTTGTCATTGTACCCTTTATAGATGCTTCAGAATAGCATATCTCAGGACCAATCTCTGTTTGTCTGTCATTCTTTATAAATTACATGTCTTGGCCACATTCATGGCCCCTAGACTATTTATCCTACAAAAAAAAACTTGACAATATCCTCTATAGGTACTTAAGTATGGTAAATTTTACCCTCTTCTAGCTCTAAGGCACGCCAGGTTGTGCCATAATCTCCCATATTTAAGGCATGATAAAGTGGTCTAGGATTATCACATCCTCCCCTATTGGTAACCCTAATATATATGCAAAATGCCTATACATCATGGATATCGGGTGACCTAAGCTTTGAAGGTTGATGTTATTGGGCTCATTGTTGGGCCTCTGATGTTCAATATAGTCATAGGTAGCCAGGGACTATTCAATATAGTTATTAAAATCGGATCGGATCGGCCAGTTGAACCGATTTAATCACGAACCGGTTGGTTCAACTACTGAAAATCGGGTTGAACCGAAAAATAAAAGAACCGGACAAAGCCGGATGTTTTGCTAAAAAGTGTAAAAAATTATTATTATTATTTGTATATTTTAACCCAACCACACACACACACACACACACACACATATATATATATTCATTACTTATTTATTTGAAATAATTAGTATTTTAAATTTTAAGTATATCATTTAATAATTTAATATACTTATTACATTTTTGATTCATTGTAATCATATATATATATATATATATATATATATATATATATTAAATTTTTATTATTTATTTATTTGAAAAAATTAGTATTTTAAATTCTAAATGTCACTTAGTTATTTAATATACTTATTATCTATTTGGATCATTGTAATAGTATATTAAATTATTAAGTAATATCTTTAGAATTTAGAATACTAATTTTTTCCAAATAAATAAATAATAAAAATTTAAAATATACATATATATATATATTAAATTTTTATTATTTATTTATTTAAATAATTAGAATTTTAAATTCTAAAAATGTCATTTAATAATTTAATATACTTATTATCTATTTGAATTTATTATAATTAAATATAATTATACTTATATATGCAAAGTTAATATTTTTTGTGTTTACTTCATTAGTATTCCATCTAAACATGAAATTATGTTCATGATATGACTGTATTTTTATGTTTGTAATATATGACATTCAAAAATTCATAATTAATTACTTATAATAATAACATTAAAATTATATTTTGTAACTTATTATTAGAATATTTGTGATATATATTTAATATTTGATGGATATTTTTTAAAAATTTTTATACAATAGCATTTAAAAAATTATAATAATTATAATATTTTAAAATTAAAAAAATTCGGTTGAACCCGATCGAACCACGAACCCTAGCTTTGTCGGTTATTTATCCGATCTGGTTTTAATAACATTGCTATTCAATCATTTAAAGATAGGTTATATAGGTCGTTGCAAAGAACTCAATCCATCCCATCTGAGCTAATAGCTGGTTGGCCTTAAGTAACAAGTCTAAGGTCTGCAATAATCCTTTAGACATGAACTTACTTAGCGATGTGCATGCCTTAGTGAGAATTTTATAGTGTGTAGCCTACTGAAGTGTCATTTGTTACTTGGGATCCATGACCTGCAAATCACACAATAAATTTTTACGTTAACTTGAAAAAATCATTTATTACTTCCTTTTATATTCCTAAAAATAAATCTAAAATAATGAATGAATAAATAAAAAGGAAATAAAGATGAATATACGAAAATAAATAAAGTTGACAATCCAAATGTAGGTTTCTAAGGCATCTGAATCTCTACCCACTAAAGCCTAATGCAAATAAGGATTAATGTATTCAAATGCAAAGGAAAACGAATATTTAGAATAATGATGAATAAAATGGTTATTAAGGAAAATAAAATAATACATTAAAATATGCATTTTGGACTAAAAACACTAAAGAAGCAAATTGTAAAATGCATGAAACAAAAATAGAAAATGACATTTAAAATGGAGCTAAGCACACCAATAAGCTAAATGTGAAAAATGAAGCAAAAACAATATAGGCTATAACTAAAGCTACAGATGGCGAACATAATAGGATAGCTAGCCAAAGAAATAGAGGAGGTGAGATGGAAAAAAGGTCTCCCTACTTCATATAAGTCGTTATAATCCATGGGAATGTTTGTTTTTCACCCTTACGAAGGTTTATTTTTCACCCGAGGGAAAGTTTAATTTTCACCCATGAAAAGGTTTAGTTTTTAACCATGGAAATGTTTAGTTTTCATCCATGAATTGTTTAATTTTCACCATGGGAAGGTTGAGTTTCAACAGTGGGAAGGTTTGGTTTTCACCTGTAAAAATGTTCAATTTTTACCCATGGAAAGGTTTAGTTTTCACCCCATTTGAAGGTTTAGTTTATGAATATGAAGACTTTAGGTGTTTTGTAGAAAATGCTTTGGATATTTGTCATCTCTAGGAAACTATTAGATAGTTGTAGGAAGACTTTTATCATTTATAGGGAGACTTTGGAATTTCCATTGCAATATTTTGTGTTTTGTGTAGAGAACCAATAGCTTGCTGAGAATGCTTTTAATTTTAGTATAAGATTCTTCTTATGTGGTCACAACTACAAAAGGGATAGTCTTTGCTCAAAGATATGTTAATTTCCCAATGATTATACTTCATAGTTTACTTTCCATTAAATCTAGCATTTCATATCCTATTCGAAGCTGCACTTATTTTTATTTTTTTTTTGTAGGAACATATATACAAAATAGTGTGTGCACGTTTTAAATTTTGTACATTTAACTATATATATGAATTATATGCAATTGTATGTTAGAAGAATTGTATGTACGAAGATTGTATGTGATGCAGGCATATGAAGACCTTATGTATGCAAGGCATAAATGTAATAAATGATGCATATAAATGCATGCAAAAATGCAAAGACTAAATTCCAGTTATTTTAAGGGCTTGTTGAGGGCACGACTTAGCTAATGTTTTATTGTAAGCTCTCATTTGGAGGTTTTATGCTTTGTACGATTCCTATAACATTTGATGCACCTTAAGGAGTTTGTAAGAGTGCTAGCTTGGCTTTTGCTCTATATATTACTGCTTCTTGATTAATTACATAGGGCATAGCTCTACACTTGCCATTTCATATGTGGAGATTTAGTGCACCATTTGCCCCCTAGGATGCTATTTTGTGACACTCCCATATAACAAGTACAAGAGTCACCCGACGATATCATTTCAAAGAAATGGCTCGTGGTGACTTAATTATCAGTCAATATGTAAACAAAAAGCCCTATTTATATGTCTAAAGCATATGTATAAAATAAGCATGATAATCTTTTACAAAATCACATTACATTTATAAGAGGTTAGAAGAAAAATTTAGTGGCCCAAAAAGTATACAAAGTTTTCTAGCCTAGTTGAGAAAGAAAATCAAATATGCAAAGAAAAACATCAAAACATAATGCAAGGATAGAGGCTAGCAAGAAAAAACTTTAGGAAACATGGTTATTTTGAGCTTCTAACACATGTTCAACAACAACAACATTTAATCAAATAAGTACAAGTAAATATCAAGGATAGTATACAGAATTTAAACCAATATGACATTATAAGGCAACAACAAGGTGGTGTTTTTAGCTGATCGCTGATTTTGTGTGTGTGTGTGTGTGTGTGTGTGTGTGTGTGTGATGAAGTCACAAAAGTAACATAGAAGATATTCTCTAGGAGTATTAAATAGAAGAGGTATCAATATGAAATCATACAGAATGTGTTATAACACCATTTTTCCCATGACACCATACTACCATAAGCATGCACAATTATTAGAATTCTAAACTTTCAGATAATAGCCTTAGTACTTTTTATAATCCTCTATTTAGATTTTGAACTCAGAAAATGTGTAATTTCTTCTTAATTCATTTGCAAATGAACGTGTCTTCATAATCCTTATGTTAGGTCCAAGTGAGGGGTTTAAGTTTAAAACATGCATTGAAAACAATTATGATTCATGAACATAGTTTACAAATAAAATTTACAAATTCTAAAAATCAATGAATCAAGTTTGAAGTGTATAGCAGGAATTATAAAAGCATAAAAGTAGAGCAAAAGGGACCCAACTAAACTCGACTTATCCTAGCCAGGTCAAGGCCTTATGCATTTAAATAGATCAAGTGACCAAGCGAAGCCAAAAGTGTCTCGATCAAGTAGATAGCTATTGGATTGAATCATATCAAGTGACCCTACTAGGTTTGAATTTGTCTTAGTTGGGTTGCAAGCCTTTGGACCAAAAATGCCTTAGTGACCTGGCTTGGCAAAGAGTGTCACTCTAGGTTGATTGATTCCCTAGAATTCTGCAGATTTCTTTAAAGCTTAATTTGTTGTATTATAACACATTCAAGACATACTCATAAACATATATTCTATTAGCATAAATCTTAACATGTTTCAACTTCCGTAATAATGAATTTAAACATTTAGTTTAACCTTTATAAAATGAACTTAAACATTACAAATTGTATCAAACTAATAATAACTAAACCATCATCTCTAACTTAAATTGTAAAAGTTAGTCATTACTTCTCCTTTATATATCTTTAAATATTCCAATAGCTATTTCCTATATTACTCTTGCTTAAGAGTCAGTATAGGGGGAAAGTAACCTCAAAGTTACTCATCTATCTCTTCAACAAGATAGAGAAACAATATTACGTAACTTTCATTATTGTTTGAATGTTTAGCATTAACAACTTATTTCATGATGTCCACATGCTAATAGAAATAACGATCTAGTAATTAAAATTCTATTTAAACTTGAAATTTGATCTAAATTTAATAGGAGAGATGCAACCAACTAATGACATTTTCCTTCCCCTGTGTGCTCCTTGTTCTACAAATATATCACATAATCCACATCAACTATTAATCCGGAATTCTCATACCTGATGCTAAATCTTATATTTTTAACATAGGAAATAGATGGATACAAGACCCTTCCTACGGTTACTAACCTTGTTTCTTTAACTTAATTCTTCTCTTCGTTTTGTTTTTGAAATTTCCCACAAAACTATAGTTTCTAAGTGAAATGAAATTGAGAGATAGAAGAAAACAAATGTTAAAAATTATAGTTTTTGGTTTTTAGATAGTCAGCATTCTCATTAAAAGCCAATTCTTGCCTAAATCCACCTTTACACATTCTAAAAGCTAGCTTGACAACTTGTTATTGGTTACGTTTTAAAGCCTCTTGCACAATATTAATTTTATCACTCACTAACTTTTGAATTACAATAAACAAATTAAGGCTAAACTTTATTTCAATTAGACCTTCCAAGTCCATAAATATTTTAAATTTAAAATTTATAGAATTTAACTAAATTTCAAAAACAACCTTATAAATTCCAATTTCATCCCCAATACTACAAGGCCATCTTTAGGGTAGCACACCTTGAGCCTGTATTGGTAAGCTATTTGTCTGAATGAAAGCCTTTAGGATGTTGTTTTGATTAGTAACCTTTTATTTCTTCATATCTTAATAATCATTATTTTAAGGTAGTACACCCTTTATGGGCTTTTATACTAGCTTTTCTTTTTGAGAAATGTGTCATTTAAGATTTTCACAAAGCCCTTACCTAACTTTTGCAAGAACTGGACCAAACCCAGTCCAACAGCTTTTGTTCATCATTTTTCTTCTTTTTTTTCTTTTATAGGATGGACTACTTATTTCCAGATTTTCACCCTGTCTTTTAGCCTAACTATTGCCTTGAGAACTAATGATGGTTTTCATCTCTATCGAACTTTCTCTTTTATCTCTTATATTATAAAATTTTTTAGCATCTAAGTTTTGCATATGTCCTTATATGTCACAAGTGCCCCTTGACCGATGAATTACATGATTATGCTTGTGTATACATTCTTATCTACATTCATCTTTAGGAAGTAACAATAGGCTCTATCATAAATGTAATGAAAAAATTCAGGTTTCATTAAATCTCAAGAAATGAGACATTCATTTAAATCTAGTTATCAATTAGCCCTCTATGTTTTTCTTGATTGAATATTTTTTTAACCCCTAATTTTTACATAGGATTCCCTCTTTTAGTTTTCACCCTTGTAGGGTACCAAATCTTAGCAAGGTTGCCTCTTTGGTTTTTGACCTGTGAGCTCTCTTTCTTTTTCTTTTTATTATTTTTTCTTCTTTTTTTTCCCTTTTCCATAAGGCACACTTCAATCTATTGGCATTGCTCAACACCTTTGAATTTTACTTTCATCTTTATTAGCGAAAATGATTGCTCAGTAGTACCTTTTTACTCATGTTATCATGTTTAGCAATGGGCCTTGGTTGTTTTTTTCTCAAATTTGATAATGATGTTGAACTATCTATTAAGAGTTTAAGCCTTACTTATTTTGGCTCTAATAGTTTGATTCTCAAAGATTCATCTGATGGTTAAAAGTCTGTCCTTGACTAGCTTTATCAAGATTAGCTCAAAAAAGGGATTTGGTTCTCTTGAAGCATCCTATGATGGTTGAATGTTAGTACTTGATTAGCTTTTCCAATACTAACTAAAAAAGTAACTTTAAGGCTTGGTTCTGATTGATCACTTTCTGATTGGTAAAAGTTTGTTCTTTATCAATTTTGTCAAAACTATTTTAAAATGAAGGGTCTTTGAGATTTGGTTATGATGTGTTGTATTGTGGTCATCTTAAGAAGGAGGGAATAACAAATAATTGAAGTTCTTTGTGGGCTTCGAGTTATCTAATAGCTTCAAATTCATCATTCAATCCCTTTTTGTGCATCATAGCAATTAATTCTCAATGTCACCTCAAGTCCGAGAAAATACTTTTTTTTTCTTTCAAATTTATCTTACTTCAAGAGTGACGGTGGATGCAATTAAGATGTCTTTTCATTGATATTAAATAAAATAGAGTTTATTGAATTAATATCTTGAAAATGGCATAATTATTGCCATGTATGATATAAGGAAACAAGATTTTGCAATCATAAGAAAAAGAACTTTAATATTTACAATATACAGAAAAACCAACTATAGTTTCTTACATCAAAGAAAATAAAAAATTTTAAAGTGTTTAGCATCTTGGACTCTTATACACTTTTAGTAAGGTTAGTATGGCATCATGGCTTCGTTGTTCTTTATTCCTTTTTTCTAGGTCAACAATCTGCTTGCAATTGATAAGGACTGGGATTTGATACCTTAAAATTCAACACCCATTTGTTGAATGGCTAATGTGCTAATGAAAAGTACAAAATTTATCGAATTTGTTACCTAGATCTCTATGATCTTTAGTCGGCTTATATGGAAAAGGCTGTAACTTTCCTTTTTTAATAAATTTCTTGAAGACCTATGATAAATACCTACGTAGATTAAAGTATTATGTCTAAGCAGCATCAGTAGGAGACACTTTCCATCTTCCTTTGGTGCCTTTATTATTGCCACTACTAGCCCTAACACTACCATAACTCTGTTGGTTACCTCGACCGCTTGCTCTCTCAGCTAAGTATTCTCCTTCAGCTTTAATTGCAATGTCTTTAAGGGATTCATAATCTTTGAGCCCTTCATTTTTTAGTCCTGCAGTTATATTTCTTTATAATTTCATTAGTTAGAAGGTCCCAATCTTATTTGGTTCATCGATCTATGCCTTGGCACCAATCTACAAAAAAATAACTTAAGCTAAGGCATAAATACTCGACCTTGTTCTCTTTGTTAGAGTGGCTCCCTCATAACTAGAGTGTTTTGCTTGATATGCATAAAAGGTTCTGACATGCCATCAATATAAGATAGGTTAAGCATTTTAAAATTTTGAGTTAGCAATTCTTCCTCAACTAGATCCCTATCATCTAGGTCAATGCTTTTAGCAGCAAAAAATAGATGGGACATAACCTCTATTTTCTCCTTTAATTTTTTAAATCCAGCCTCCTCGACTTTAGGGCCTTTATTCTTCATTACCGTTACTTGCTCATCCTTCTCCTTATCTTCTATAAATTTCTTTTTGGGTACAGGTATATCATTTCTTCTTTCTTCAGCACCTATCGAGGAGGTACCCCAACAGTGTTCGAGTCTAGCTAGTTCAGGTATAGGAATCATATGCTACAGTCCAATAGATGGTGAAATTAATCCCTAAATCAAGGCCAACATTCTATCTTTGAACTCTTTGAACCTACTTTCCAACCTTTTGTTTAGCTTATCAGATGCTTGTGAGGTAGAATGAGGTGTCACAAAATAATTTAATCTTTCTTTCATAATTGCCATTCTCCTCTATAATTCTTATTGACACTATTTTTTTCTTTGGCCATTTTTTATTTTTGTGTAGATCTTGAACTTTCCCTAAAGCACTTAGACAAATAGTCTAAGATGGATAAAAAATTAAGGGGTTATAATGGTGTATGTTGCCAATGCAAATAGATGATATGCATATGATGCATGGGTTATAACTATGGAATACGTATGATGTGTGATGCATGAATATGTTAGGTGTCATTCACAACAACGTACAAGTATAGAAACAACCTTCCAACCTTATTACTCTCAAATAGGAGGTAGTGATATGTCATTCGTAGGTAGGCTTAGCTCACGGGTTAATCGAGGACGTAATGGACTTATATGGTGCATGGCAGAAAAACTGATAGCATAACCCCTCTTATTTAAAACACATTCATATGGGTTTTGGCCATTATATATTGAAATAGTTTGAATAGATTGACACAAACCCACCTAGGCATGGCAATCTTTAATAAGTAAGAACCTAATTTATTTAAATTTGTTCAATATATGATAGCCCATATAGCAAGCAAGAGTATTACGATCACACAACCTGAGGAAAATATTTATTATCATTATATGGGTTTGCAGTCGATTGGTGAAACTTTAATGCTACCTAAGCATGGTCCCTACTAATAGGCTTAGCTCATCACAAGCATAACGACTAATGGGTCACCATTCTATAAACCAATTGGTATGAGACTTGGGCTGGTGGTTTTCCTCAACACCTATTTATATTTGGTAAATGTAAGGCATGATTTTGGATAACATCGAGGCTAATATAGTAATGCCTAACAGAATTCTATGGCATTAAGATGAATGCAAAAATGAAATTTCAAAGGAAGATAGGATTAATACTAAAAACTCACTTATGATAAGTTAACATAAATACTTTAAGAGAAAGGTCTCTTAAGTGCCTAGTAGAGTTGCCATTATGATGCGTACTGAACCCCACTTATGTCTTAATCATTTTAAGAGGCTTGCTTTCAAGGTCCGAGACTAGATACGGCTTATAAAGGTTATAAATTGACAATTTCAGATAGAAAAAAAGGGTTTTGGCCTAATCCTATTATTGATGGTCAACCAATAATGGCATCTAAATAGGCCTAAAAGGTAGATATCATAGAGTTGACACCGTAAAAAATATTGGGAAATTATTTTAACTTTTTATTCCCACACAAAGATATTGTTCAGGATATCACTCTTACATTTACCCTAGTTATTTATTTTTTATAAATGATTTTTTATTACTAGTCTACTATCTCCCTTCTCACACGATGCATAGAATAAATAAAAAAATAAATAAATAAACACACCAAATACATTTAAGAAAGTGATAATAATTAAAAAAATAAAAGAAACTACTTAAATTTTTATATAAGCAAATTGTCCAACAAGAAAAAAAAATGCCATGCATAAATCAGGGCATTTATTTTTATTGGGAACATTGATTATCTCACAGATATTTTATAAAAAAACTTTTTCATTATTGTGTGATATTTCAATTGAAAATTGGACATTGGTTGATTTTATAAAAAAAACCCAAATTAATTAAGTAAAAATAATTTTTATATCAATTTTTATGTTAATGTGAAAAAATCATTTACGAGTACCTACGACATCTCTAAAATAATAAACGAATAAATAAAAAGGAAATAAGCCCAAATACACAAATAAATGAAAATAATAATGTTGGCAATCTAAGGGTTGTTTTCTAAGGCATCTCATTCTCTAATCCTTCAAAGCCTAATGCAAATAAGAATTAATGCCCACAAACACAAAAGAAAATGAATAGTTATAATAATAATAATGAGTAAAATGATTATTAATGTAAAATAAAATAAAACATTAAAATATGCCTTATGGAGTGAAAACATTAAAAAATCATTATGCAAAATGCATGAAACAAAATTAAAAAATGCCATTTAAAATTTAGCTAAGCATGCTAATAAGCAAAATGTGGAAAATGAAACATAAAACAATAATGGGTTGAACTAAAGGCGTAGATGGCCTATATAAGAAGACAAATAACCAAAGAAATAGAGGATATGAGAAAGAAAGAAGGTCTCGCTACATCCCATCGATCACTATTACTGATAGCCATTAATAAGTCCTTTATGAGGCCCCAATTTGATCGAATTGTTTTTGATTAATGATGATGATCGTTAATTAAGGTAAAATTTGATTATTTAGCAATTATCAAGGTAAAATCCCAAGATAGGTATTTTGGTAATTTCAACATGTATGTAATTTAATATGGGTAAGTTGTAATTTTAAGGAAGTATGTACTTGAAATTAAATTAGAAGTCTTGGGGTTAAATTATAAGAAAAGGAAATTTAGGAGATTAAAGTGTACAAGGGTATATTGGGAATTTTCTTGGGAAGATATTTATCCCACTCAATTATTTTGGGGTTCCTAGAGATGTGAAGGTCGACTTTTGAGAGGGATCTCTCTCTCTCTCTACTCTTTGGTTACGGGTTGAAAGGAGGAAATCTAAGGTTTTGGTGTTTTAACATGAAGATAATGTATTCCATCCCATATATCTCTTCTTCCATGTTTGATTTCTGATCGTATGGTTGTAGAGAGACGATAAGTTATGCTTGTTTTCTCTATGTATAAGGAAAAAGAAAGAGAGAAAGCTAGATCAATGGATTTTTAAGGAGATGAAGCTTGAATATCAGGTATAGGAATTGTTTATGATTTGTTACTATATATGTTGTCCCTCTTTTCTGGTATGCACCCTCCTTGATGAGTTTAAAGAATAAATTTAGTAAGCTTTTATGAGTATAATATGATTTGAAACTTAGTTAATCATTTAAGTTGATGGGGGAGTGAGATCTAGGAATTAAATACATATTTTGCATTATCGGGTTTTTGGGTTCACCCATGCACGACCACTCATGTAGTTTCCTCTTTGGTGTGCATGACTACTCATGTGGTTTCCTCTTTGGTATGCACGACCACTCATGTCGTTTCCTCTTTGGTATGCAAAGCCACTCATATGGTTTCCATTTTACTGTGCACGACCACTCATGTGGTTTCTTCTTTGGTATGCACGACCACTTATGTGGTTTCCTCTTTGGTATGCACGACCACTCATATGGTTTCTTCTTTGGTATGCATGACAACTTATGTGGTTTCCTCTTTGGTATGCATAGCCACTAATATGGTTTCCTCTTTAGTGAGCATGACCACTTATGTGGTTTCCTTTTTAGTGTGCACGACCACTCATGTGGTTTCTTCTTTGGATTGCATGGCCACTCAAGTGGTTTCCTATTTGGTATGCAAGGCCACTCTTATGGTTTCTTCTTTGGTATGCACGGCCACTTATGTGGTTTCTTCTTTGGTTTGCACGACCACTCATGTGGTTTCTTCTTTGGTATGTATGGCCACTCTTGTGGTTTCCTCTTTGGTGTGCACGACCACTCATGTGGTTTCCTCTTTCGTTTGCACGGCCGCTCATGTGGTTTCTTCTTTAGCATGCATGGCTATTCATGTGGTTTCTTCTTTCATGTGAACGACCACTCATGTGGTTTCTTCTTTTGTATGCATGACCACTCATGTGGTTTCCTATTTCGTATGCACGACCACTCATGTGGTTTCCTCTTTGGTATGCACGACCACTCTAGTGGTTTCCTCTTTGGTGTACACAACCACTGCTAGAGAGTATGCCCTAGAGCCTATGTAAAAAGGATGTATTTCATATGTATGGATTCATATTCTTAATAAAAGGCATCATTCATTTATTAATGCTATGTTTAAATGCATGAGTTTGTAAATCTTAAATTAATAAATAAAGCCCTTGATAATATAAACACAGTGCAAAGACAATCATGAAAGTGATCATGATATGAGATGTCTATTGCATGCAAATATGTTAATATCTAAATATCCCTAGTCATAGAATTAACAAGATAGGACATTGTTAATTTGGACAGACTAGCATATGTTATGCTTCTTGAATGGTTCAATTAGTGGTTCTCATAATTGTGATTATAGAAGATAATTAAAGCTAACATATGGATGCTTATTAGAAGAACAAGTTTATTAGATACCTATAAAGAGAATCCTCACATGGATATTAAATCTATATCAGTGAGGAATCTCTTCATAGCGGTTGTGCAAGTATCCTTAGACTTGAGATCACCAAAGTTATCTTAAGTAGCAAGTGGTATACTTTGACTCTATAACTGATTACTTCCAACTGGGGGTGAACATAGTTAGGAGATTGGGTATGTCATGACCTACTTGAAGATAGTTGAGTGATTAACAAAGGATTCACCATCCCAAATTTATTAAGGGAAGTTATCTCGCATGATTTTATAATTGTCTTGTCCACAGAATCTCTGGCCAGAGTAATATGCCAAGATTGATAGGGATCCATGAAGGGTATTTTGGGAACAATGGTTAAATTAATAGAACATACATAATTAGATTTATATGAGTCGATAGAAATTCAAACTCAGAATCTAATTGAGGTAAGAGTGGTGAAAGGAGTAATTGCATGATAATTGTTTATATGGAAGGGTATAGTCAAACCATTTGACTTTTCTAACATTTGGGTAGTCATGATGCCTAGCTAGAGGCCAATCATGACTTGTATAATAGTGTATCATAAATGTCAATAGGGATTGATAAAATGATTTAAAGAAGTTTAAATCATGTGAGTTTTGAATAGAACTCATAATTACATATTATACTGCCAATATGGACATGAACCTAATAGGTCACACACATATAGAGAAAAGGATAAAATGGTAAAAATATAATGATAATAATATTTGATATTATTATGGAAATAGAGAAGCGAATAAAAGAATAATTAATTAAAGAGTTGAATTAATTATGATCAAGTAAAATTGTTTGCATAACTTTTTAGAAATATTCTATAAAATGGACCTAATTGAAATTTTGTATTTTATAATTAATTATTATTAGACTATAAGTGTTATAGGGCTGATATAATAATTAACAGATCCATTAGGGAAAATAATAGAGGCCCAAAAAATTGAGTTTGGCGCAGAAACCCTCTGGAGAAAGAGTTTCATGCCAACTTCAGATAGAAGGCCTTGGAGGCCTAATTTTTGGACCAAAATAAATTAAATATATTTCATAAGTGTTATGGAGCCTACATATTTAATTTGGATGGATTTGGAATTCATTTGGGTGATTAAATCCAAGTGCATGCATGAATGGTCTAGTTTGTGGATTTTGTGCATAGTCTTTTATGAAGGAATTTGAATTGGATTTAATTGAGCCCAAATAAATTATTAATAATTCCAAAAGCCCATTTAATATTTCTCCATCAATTTTAAAGAGCCCAATCCCATTATGAAGTTGGATTTTTAACCTAACTATAAAAATCCAAGTGATAGGGATTTTAGGGTTAAGTGAAAAATTAAAAGAAAAGAAATTCTCTCACTCTCTCAACCCTAGCTACCACCCCCCTTGCTAGCATCAAGGGATTTCAGCCAGCCTTAGTATTCCTCCATTATTGGTTCATTCAATTCTTCTCTAGTGTGGATTACAAATTGGAGGTGTTCAATTTTGGACACTGTGATTTGCGACAATCCGGTGAGAAGGAAAATCAACTGTTCAACAAAAATCAAAGGTGATTTTTCTTATTCTCATTAATATGTATATTGTAAATTCATGGCAAGATCAGATTTATTGGTTAAAAAATTTTAAATTCCAATTATGTATGAGATGCATGTAACCGATAATTCCCAACAACCTCTCATATGGTTTCTTCTTTGGTATGCACGGCCACTCATGTGGTTTCTTCTTTAGTATGCACAGGCACTCATGTGGTTTTTTCTTTGGTATGCACGACCACTCATGGTTTTTCCTCTTTAGAATGCACGTCCAATCATTCCTTTTTCTCCTTGGATGCACTGCTACTTTTGGATCTTTCTCTTTGCTTTGCACGGCCACTTGGCCACTAATCCTTTGAAATGCATGGCAACTTAAGCTATTTGACTTCCTCATGCACAACCACTGGTACACTACATTTTTAGTGGTTCTTCTTCACCCTAAACTATAACTAATGTTTATCAAGATAGTGATATAATAAGGGTCAATTAAACTACTAATTGGATATGTTAATGATGGTTAGGTATACAGATGATGGGTAGTATGGTAATTGATCACCGATGACTTATTATAGTTCTAAAGTCTTCCCAATGCAAAAATTTGAAAGATGTAGTTAAGAGTAACAAATCCACTAAGATAAGGTATGGGGTTCACTTGAAAGCTGAAGTTAGAGGGACTTGTATAAGTTAATGCTTGTATGCACTATATTACTAGAATGGATGTTGGTCATAATAAGTATATGATTAAGGATAGTAAGAAGTAACCTAATGACTCTAAAATTTATATGCTATTAATTTGTCCTATGAAGTTTGTATATGGTGCAAACTCTATCAAAGTAACTGGCTTTGCCTAATTACCATACATTAATATTTCTTTACTATGGAATGGGAAGAGAATACCATGTTATGACCTTGTGATAATAAGATAATATTTACAAGGTTGCATGTCTAAGTTTAAAGAATTGGACTTCATAATTTATGTTTAATTATAAAACCATAAAAGCCTAAATGTCCTTAGGGTCATAAAAGAATTAATGATTAGCATTGATGTATAGGAACTTGCTCGCCAATTTGCTCATGCCTAGACTATATTATGATTAACTCATGCCCGTCAGTAGTGTGCTAACGACTAAAATGAAATAATCACACATAACTTACCTAAGTATAAAATGTTACAAGATGAAAAATACAAGTAAAGATGATTTAAGTATATATATGATTATGTTAAGGTGTATATCTTGTTTAAATATGTAATTATGAGTTCTATTCAAAACTCACATGATTTAAATTTCTTTAAATCATTTTATCAATCCCTATTGATATTTATGATACACTATTATACAAGTCCTGAGTGACCTCTAGCTAGGCATCATGACTACCCAAATGTCGGGAAAGTCAAGTGGTTTGATTATACCCTTCCATAGAAATAGTTACCATGCAATTACTCCTTTCACCACTCTTATCTCAATTAGATTCATAGTATGGATTTCTGTCAACTCATATAAATTTAATTATGTATGTTCTATTAATTTAACCATTGTTCCCAAAATACCCTTTATGGATCCCTATCCATCTTGTCATATTACTCTTGCTAGAGATTCTCTAAACTAGGCAATTATAGAATCATACGAGATAACTTCCCTCAATAAAACTGGGATGGTGAATCCTTTGTCAATTACTCAACTATCTTCAAGTAGGTCATGATATATCCAACCTCCTGACTATGTTCACCCCGAGTTGGAAGTAATTAGTTATAGTGTCAAAGTATATCACTTGTTACTTAAGATAACCTTGGTGATTTCAAGTCGAAGGATGCTTGCACAACTGCTATGAAGAGATTCCTCACTGAAATAGATTTAATATCCATGTGAGAATTCTCTTTAAAGGTCTCCCATGAAATTGTTCTTCTAATAAGCATCCACATGTTAGGTTTGATCATCTTCCATAATAGTAGTTTTGAGAACCACTGCTTGAACTATTCAAAAAGCATAACATGTGCTAGTCTGTCCGAATTAACAATGTCCTATCTTGTTAATTTTATGACTAGGGATATTTAGATATTATCACATTTGCATGCAATAGACATCTCACATCGTGAACACTTTTATGATTGCCTTTGCACTGTGTTTATAATATCTAGGACTTCATTTATTAATTTAAGATTTACAAACTCATGTATTTAAACATAGCATTAATAAATGAATGATGCCTTTTATTAAGAATATGAGTTCATACATATGAAATACATCCCTATTACATAGGCTCTATGGCATACTGTCTAACAAACTCCATCAAGGCTAGGTATTTGTCCCAATTATAGGAAAATTTAGAAACATAACCCCTTAGCATATCTTCCAGGACTTGTATCGCCCTTTCTGATTATCCATCTATCTGGGGATAAAAAGCCATACTGAATTTTAATCGTGTTCCCAAAGACTTCTGTAAACTCTATCAGAATCTAGAGGTGAATCTAGGATCTCAATCTGATATTATAGATACCGAAATACCATGAAATCAAATGACCTCATATATAAACAATTTGGCCAACTAGTCCATGGAATAATCTATTCTGATCGGCAAGAAATGAGCCAACTTGGTTAATTTATCCACAATTACCAACATTGCATTATGCTTTCTCGGTGTAGAAGGTTGTCTGGTGACAAAATCCATAGTGATATCTTCCCGCTTCCACTGAGGAATTGGAATGGTGTTCAATAATCCAAAAGGAAGTTCAATAATCTATCCTTGAAGTATAAACTTCCATTTTCTTTCATTGAATACCTGGATTGTTCCCCATCGTGCATAGATCGTATAACTTGCTGCAACTTCTCATCATTTTTCTGTGCATTGATCATTGCCTACCTTGCACATGGCTTAACTCTTAATTTTGCAACTAGAGTACCATCTTGAGTAAGCCTCCATCTACCTCATTGTAACACCATAGATGCCATAATTCTTCTGTTTAAGGCATCTGCCACCACATTAGCCTTACTCGAATGATAGTCCACTATACAATCATAGTCTTTAAATAGTTCAAGCCATCTCCGCTATCTCAAGTTGAGTTCCTTTTTAGTAAGTAAATACTTAAGGCTTTATGGTTTGTGTGTATCCTACATCTTTCACCGTATTGGTAGTGCCACCAAATCTTTAAGGTAAAAACTATTGCTGCCAATTCCAAATCATATGTTCGATAATTTTGTTCATATGGTTTAAGTTGATGAGACGCATAAGCCACCACCTTACCCTCTTACATTGAAACACAACCCCACAAAATTCTAGAGGCATCAATATACATAGTACTCCTTTCCAGGTACCAGTTGTGTCAAGATCGGAGCTTTTGTTACCATGCTCTTTATATGATCAAAATTGGTCTCACATCGGGCAATCCATTCAAATTTAACATTCTTCCTTAATAGCTTAGTAAGTGGAGATGCCATCACTAAAAACCCTTTTACAAAATGACGGTAGTAACCAGCCACTCATATGATTCTTCTTGGAAGTACCGGCGGCCATTCATGCTTTTGTTCCTTGAAATGCATGACCACTTGGCTATTTTCCTCATGGAAAGCATGACCACTTATACATTCTCTTTTCAATGTTTCTTTTTCACCCCAAGCTTCAAAACATTCATTAACTTATGAACCAATATCGTGGGGTGTATAATTGATATAACCAAGATAGTAATGAATAATGTTGAGGGTGATTGAATATTAAAGTGGTGTATAGTATGTTATTGTGTTACTGATGAATCAATAGAATTGTAGAGTCTCCTTAATGCTAAAGTTAGTAAGAATGGTGAGACTGTAGGATGGGTTATTATCTGAATTTGAAGGATATGAATGAAATTATAAGAGGGAATATATTGAACTAAATTGTAAGTAATCTAAGCCATCGATATATTGTATAGGGCAAGATCATTCAATTAGAGAATCCCTAAGTAGGTATATAAAAGAGTGAAAAGTTTTATAAGAATAAACCTATAAAGTTATGATATAGAGACCACTCGAACTCTTAATTAGACGGACTTGCGCTTGGGGATACTAATATGAGTTATGTTGTTAAAAATCATTTTAAGGCCTAATGAGCATAAAACTAAAGAGAGCATGAGACAACATAGTAACTTAAATGATATGCTAATTAATGTATCCTACAAAGTTGTTATGAGGTATGCACTAAGTCAAGGGATGATTATGTTCAAATATTATGATTTAACCTAGTTGTAATAAGTGAAGAGTTATATGGTTGCATGTCTAAGATTAAAAGAAATGGTACATCATAACTTATGTTTAATTATGAAATTGTAGAAGCTTGAATGCCCTCAAGGTCATAAGAAGAATTAATGATTAATGTTAATGTATAAGAACCTACTCACCTATTTGCTCATGCCTATGCTACATTATGATTAACTTACGCCTGTCAGTAGTGTGCTAACGACTAAGATGAAATAATCACACATAACCTAACTAAGTATAAAATGTTACAAGATGAAAAATACAAGTAAATATGATTGAAGTATATGTGATTATGTTAAGGTGTATAACGTATTGTCTAAAATCTGATGGACCATTGAAGTGAATCAAGGGATTAATTATGAATAAGTGTTGACCCTTAAGTTGTAAGAGAACTTGCACATATTACTATTATGTGGATCATAAATGCATGAGTATTGCTTAAAATAATTATGTTTTGATATGTGTTATGATAGTATGTGAAGGCTGCTCATGGCAAATTGTAATAAGGTATGTAATTGAGAATTATCAATGAGTTATGTAATTCAATATTGTTAGAGAGTATGCCCTAGAGCCCATGTAATAGGAATTTTTTTCATATGTATAAAATTTATATTCTTAATAAAAGGCATCATTCATTTATCAATGCTATGTTTAAATACATGAGTTTGTAAATCTTAAATTAATAAATGAAGTCCTAGATATTATAAACACAGTGCAAAGGCAATCATGAAGGTGTTCATGATGTGAGATGTCTATTGTATGCAAATGTGTTAATATCTAAATATCCCTAGTCATAGAATTAACAAGATAGGACATTGTTAATTCGGACAGACTAGCACATGTTATGCTTCTTGAATGGTTCAAGCAATGGTTCTCATAAATGTGATTATGAAAGATAATCAAAGCTAACATGTGGATGCTTGTTAGACGAACAAGTTCATTGGAGACCTACAAAGAGAATCCTCACATGGATATTAAATCTATGTCAGTGAGGAATCTCTTCATAGCGGTTGTGCAAGTATCCTTAGACTTGAGATCACCAAAGTTATCTTAAGTAGCAAGTGATATACTTTGACTCCATAACTGATTACTTCCAACTGGGAGTGAACATAGTTAGGAGATTAGGTATATCATGACATACTTGAAGATAGTTGAGTGATTGACAAAGGATTCACCATTCCAGATTTAATAAGGGAAGTTATCTCGCATGATTCTATAATTACCTTATTCAGAGAATCTCTGGCCAGATTAAAATGCCAAGATGGATAGAGATCCATGGAGGGTATTTTTGGAACAATGGTTAAATTAATAGAACATACATAATCAAATTTATATGAGTTGATAGAAATCCATACTCAGAATCTAATTGAGATAAGAGTGGTGAAAGGAGTAATTGCACGGTAACTGTTTATATGGAAGGGTATATTCAAACCACATGAGTTTCCTGACATTTGGATATTCATGATGCCTAGTTAGATGCCAATCATGACTTGTATAATGATGTATCAAAATATCAATAGGGATTGATAAAATGATTTAAAGGAGTTTAAATCATGTGAGTTTTGAATAGAACTCACAATTATATATTATACTGCCAACATGGATAGGAACCCAATAGGTCACACACATATAGAGAAAAAAGATAAAATGGTAAAATGACAAGGATAATAATATTTGATATTATTATGAGGGTAGATAAGTGAATAAGATAATAATTAATTAAAGAGTATAATTAATTATGATCAAGTAAAATTGTCCGCGGAACTTTTAAGAAATGTTCTGTAAGTTGAACCTAATTGAAATAATGTATTTCATGATTAATTATTATTGTCTTATAAGTGTTATAGGACTACTATAAGTGTTATAGGACTGATATAGTAATTAATAAGTCCATTGGATGAGTTATAAAGGGGCCAGAGGAATGGAGCTAGTGTGGAAGCCCTTCTGTAGAGGGCCACACGCCATCTCCATACAGAAGGCTTTAGAGGTCTTTTTCTTGAAAAATATTAATTTATATATGTTACATAAGTGTTATGGAACTCACATATTTAATTTGGTTGGGTTTGGAATCCATTTGGGTATTTAAATCCAATTAGTTGCACAAAGGGCCTAATTTGTGGGTTTTGTGCATAGTCTTTTATGAAAAGGTTTAAATTGGATTTAATTAAGCCCAAATGATTATAATTAATTCTAGAGGCCCAATTAATAATTTTAAAACAATTTTAAAGAGCCCAATCTCATTAAGGAGTTGGAATTTTAACCTAACTATAAAAGGCCAACTAATGAGGAATTAGGGTTAAGTGATTAAATAAAAAAGAAATACCTTTTCTCTTATCCTCTCTCTCTCTTTTGCACCACCTCCAAGCTAGCTTCTTGGAATTTTGGCCAGCCCTAGTTTTATATCAATTTTTTGGTTCAATTTATCCTTCTCTAGTGTGGATTACTCATTGGAGTTGTTTGATTTTGGACACTATGGTTTGCGACAACCCAGTGCGAAGTAAAATCAACTGTTCAACAAAAATCAAAGGTGATTTTGCTTATTATCATATAATTATATTATGTATTCATGGCAAGATCAGATCTAATGGTTAAAAAATATTAAAATTCCACTCATGTATGCGATGCATGTAACCATTAAACTCCAACATGGTATCAGAGAAACGGTTTTGCCATGGATATACAATTCTATATTTTTCTGTGAAATAAATTTTGTTTGATTTTTAGTTATCTATTTCATGAACTTTAAAATATCAGATTTAATTGTTCATGAATGGCAAATATTGATTTCTGGATGTGATTGTGATCAAATAAATTAGTTGGAAACAAAAACAAAACTTTTGAAGAATTGTGCCTAGGGTTTTACGTGAAACCCATGGAATTTTAAGGGGCTGTTCTAATTTGATTTCTTATGGGTCCATTAAAAAATCATTTAGATGATATTTTATGTGTTTAATATGTGATATTAAGCCATAAGATCGAATGAAATTAAAATCGAACAAGTTTTGCATGAAAACTAGTTTAGTCGAAAAGTTCAATAAATTGGTGTTCTTCGTGTGTTCTTGATATGTTCTTGTTTAGAACAACTTTTAATCTTATAAATCTTATATATATGATATATTAAAGTGTTTTTAATTAATTGGATTAATTAAAATGGGCCTTAAATTAATTTGATTAATTTTAATTCATTAAAATCACTTAATGGGCTCAATTATGTTTACGAACTTGGTTTAAATTAGTAAATGACTTGGTGGGCCCAAGGAGCTGATTTAAATTAAATATTATAAACATTAATTAAGTTTATTAATGGGTTTTAATGGCTGTAGTGGGTTTGGCTCATTCCAAAAGGCCAAAATGGTCCAAAAGACACAAAACTAGTTTGTGTGTGAACACATTAAGGGTTTTCTTTTGTGGGTTTGACCTACACTTGATTATAAGCCCAAAATTGATTCTTTTAATTATTTAATATGATTAATTAATTAAATAATCAATTTATAATTAATTAACAATCAATTGGATTGATTATTAAGGCAAGAACACATGCATGCAAAAAGGTTTCCTAAAATGAAAGTTTCCAAAATGGAAAAAGTTTCCTAATTTGATCACATCGTTAAAATAACTCAAAATATTGTTTCAAAGGTTGAAACAAAGTTAGTAATCCATTTCTTTATGCATTAGAAAGGCATATAAGGGTGTATGATTGGCATGATGGATAGTTATGGATAAAGCCCAATATGATTGTGCATTATGCATGTTTTTGCCCAATGAGGACTTTCATATCCCGGCCACTTGTTTCTGGTTTGCATTTCATTTCAAATTTTAATATGTAATTAGATTACTTAGATTAGAATTAGAAATAGAGATGGAGACCACTATCAAGGAGCAAGATGGGCCGGATGGAGATATAACAAGCTTGAAGATAATGTAATTATTTTCTTGTTTGAACCATGCATACTACCTAGGTGTGACCTTTTGATTTTCCTCTTGGCTCGGGGAAATCAATGTAGTGAAGTCCATAACTATACCATATTTGTATGCTTATATTTATGTGATAGATATAGGATTCATACCAATGTATGCCAACCATGTATGATGAGACTTAATTAACTAAAACCCTCAAACAAATACTAAGGTATATAAGCCTTCCATTAATTTGAGGAGAACTAGAGTTCTTTATAGTGTGGGTTGTTGACCACAGTCAAGCTCACATTATATCGAATATGTTCAAAATTAATTAAATGGGTCATCATAGCTAGCCCATTAGCTTGTTAACCACAGTCAAAGCTAATGGTTCTAGAGGCAAGATTAGGGAATGCATATACGATATGCATGTATCAAGAGTTGATAACCTAATGATCTAATAGTTGTGTAGAGACACAATTGGTATATAGATACCTACCTTTCAAGGGTATGGAATTTGGCTTGTTGACCACAATCAAGGTCAAATTACATATTAAGGATTGGATATTGGCCCACTAAAAAAACCATCGGGTTTTCTCGGATTAAATAGCTAGGTCTCTTAATTAGCAATAAAATAGTGGGAGTAAATGGATAAATTAAAGACCTTATTAATGCATACATATTTATGAACATACTCTCATATCTTTTCTTTTTCACATCTAGGTCATCATCATGAGCACATCAAATATTAATATACGATCAATCTTGGATAACAAGCTGGTTGGCAGCAACTATTCTGACTGGATCAGGCAAGTGAGAATTGTTCTCAGAGCTGAAAAGATCCACTATGTCTTGGATAAAGATCCACCACCACTTCCATCAGATGATGCCGTTGATGAGATCAATGGTACTTATAGAAAATACATGGAGGATAGTGAAGTAGCAGCATGTTTGATGCTGGGTGCTATGTCCTTGGAGCTTCAGAAGCAACATGAGATGATGGATGCTAGAACCATCGTTTTGCATCTAGAGGAGCTATATTTTTGTCAAGCTAGAACTGAGCAATATGAGATTGCTCGAGCTCTATTTAGCTAAAAAATGGTGGAAGGCACTTCAGTTGCTACTCATGCATTGAAGATGTACGGGTATATTGAGCATTTGAGTAGACTTGGCTATGTTATGGATAATGATCTATACATATATTTAATCTTGTACTCGTTGGCTTCAAGTTATGCATCTTTCGTGTTTAACTTCAACATGAACAAGATCCAAATATCCATTCCTATATTAATCAATATGCTCAAGACAACTGATGGATCATTTAAGAAGGATCCAAAAAGTGTCATGGTTGTCACTTCTGCTAAAGGCAAGAAGCAGAAGAAGAAAAAGATAACCAAGGCACAGCCAAAGAATCGTGAGATCTCCAAGAAAAAGGTTGCCAAGAAAGAGAATCCCAAAGGAACTTGCTTTCATTGCGGAAAGGATGGTCATTGGAAGCGTAACTGCATGGCCTATCTAGATTCTTTCAAGGAGAAGAAGCAAGCTAATCCTTCTACCTCAGGTATTCATATGATTGAAATTAATACTTATTCTATTGCTTCAAAACAATCTTGGGTATTAGATACCAGATTTGGATCTCACTTATGTAATGATCTACTTGGGCTTAGAAGTTTTAGAAGAGTTGGAAAGGTAGAGATATGTTTGCAGTCAGCTACTGCCTCTTTCTAGTGGATTAGTACTGGAATTAAATAATTGTTATTATGTTCTAGCTTTGTCTAAAAGTATTATTTCTTTTAGTTGTTTGATGAATGATTATGATAATTCTTTAAAGGACAAATGTTGTTACATTTTTAAGAACAATATATTTTATGCAAAAGCTATCATTGAGAATGGTATATTTGTTCTTGATTTAATTAAAGAAGTACATAATGTGGATACCAAGAGAATGAAACATGATAATCTAAATACCTCATACTTATGGCATTGTCGTTTAGGCCATATAAATGAAAAACGCATGACCAAATTGCACAAATCAGGTGATTTGGGATCTTTTCATTATGAATCATTTGATACATGCGAATCTTATTTATTGGGAAAAATGACAAAAGCTCCCTTTATTGTTTGATGAATGAGCTAAAATGGTTTTGAACTTAATACAATCAGATGTATGTGGTCCAGTGACTACACATACCAGAGGAGGTTACTCCTACTTCATTACTTTCATAGATGATTATTCCAGGTTTGGATATATCTATCTAATGAAATATAAATTAGAAGCATTTGAAAAGTTCAAAGAATTCAGAAATGAAGTAGAGAAACAACTTGGCAAAAGTATTAAAATACTTAGATCAGATCGTGGTGGAGAATACTTAAGCCAAGAGTTTTAGGATTATCTTAGAGAAAATGGGATTTTATCTCAATGGACTCCACCATATACACCACAACACAATGGTGTATCTGAAAGGAGAAATCGAACAATATTAGATATGGTTCGATCAATGATGAGCCGAGCGGACTTGCTTAAGTCCTTTTGGGGATATGCACTAGAAACTGTTGTTTATATGTTAAATAGAGTTCCTAGTATATCAATTGATGTTACTCCATATGAGATGTGGAATAACAAGAAACCCACGCTTTCTCATATGAAAGTATAGGGTTGTCCTGCTTATGTGAAGAGGACAATGTCAGACAAACTTGATGTTAAGTCTGACAAATGTTTATTTGTGGGATATCTAAAAGAAACATTTGGATATTATTTCTATCATCCCTTAGAAAAAAAGGTGTTTGTTTCAAGGCATGCTATCTTCTTAGAAAGAGAATTTCTCCTACGAGAGGATAGTGGGAGTAAAATTGAACTTGGTGAAGTTCAAGATCCACAAAAAGAAGATGATTAACCGATTGAACCCAAAACTGAATTTCATAATGATGAGATTGTAGTTAAACCTAATTATACACAAAATCCTAGAAGATCTACTAGGATGCATTCTATCCCTGTGAGATTTGGATTTCACATTGATTCGGATAAAGGCATAACTATAGTAGAGGACAATGAGCCTGCAAGCTATCAAGAAGTTTTAATAAGTTCAGAACGTTATTTATGGCTTAAGGCTATGCAGCCTGAAATGGACTCCATGCATGAGAACAAAGTATGGACTTTAACTTAACCACTTGAAGGGATAAAACCCATAGGGTGCAAATGGGTCTTCAAAAAAAAGACCGACATGAAAGGTAATATAGTTACCTATAAAGCTCGCTTAGTAGCAAAAGGTTATCATGAAAAAGAAGGTATTGACTATGACCAAACTTTTTGTCCTGTAGCAATGCTTAAGCCTATAAGAATACTTTTGGCCATTACAGCTCATTATGATTATGAGATTTGGCAAATGGATGTGAAGACAGCTTTCCTTAATAGAAATCTTACTGAGGATGTGTATATGACACAACCAGAAGGGTTCACATCAGGAAATGGCGAAAAGGTATGCAAGCTTCAAAGGTCCATTTATGGATTGAAGCAAGCCTCTAGGAGTTAGAACATTCGATTCAATGAGACAATCAAAGAGTTTGGCTTGTCACATAATGAAGATGAACCTTGTGTGTATAAAAGGGTCAGTGGGAGTGCAATTGTCTTCCTAGTTCTATATGTAGATGACATATTGATCTTGGGAAATGACATTTCTCTTCTCCAATCTGTTAAAATATGGTTATTCAAGTAATTCTCCATGAAAGACCTTGGAGAAGCATCCTATATTCTGGGAATAAGGATCTATAGAGATAGATCCAATAGGTTACTAGGTCTTTCTCAGAGTACATATATAGATAAAGTATTAAAGTGGTTTAATATGGATCTCTCTAAGAAAGGGTTTATACCCATGGTGCATGGGAAACACCTTTCAAAGTCTATGTGTCTGCAGACACTAGAGGATGGAGAGAGCATGAATAGAATACCATATACATCTGCAATTGGTTCTATCATGCATGTTATGTTATGTACACATCCAGATGTAGCATTTGCTTTGAGTGACACAAGCAGATTCCAATACAATTTTGGAGAGGAACACTGGACAGCTGTCAAGAATATCCTTAAGTACTTAAGAAAGACTAAGGATATATTATTGGTATATGGAGAGGGCAATTTGGAAGTAAATGGGTATACAGATGCCAGCTTCAAATCTGACAAAGATGATTGTAAATCACAGTCTGGTTATGTGTTTTTAATGGGAGGAGGAGCAGTTAGTTGGAAAAGTTCCAAACAAGAAACAACTGTTGATTTCACGACGGAAGCTGAGTACATTGCTGCTTTAGATGCAGCAAAAGAATCAGTTTGGATGAAAAAGGTCATAACTGAACTAGGAGTGGTGCCTAGCATTGTTGATCCGATTCCTTTATATTGTGACAACAATGGAGCTATTACGCAAGCAAAGGACCCACGGTCTCATCAGCAATCCAAGCAATTTCTCAGATGCCACCATCTTATAAGGGAAATAGTAGCTAGAAATGATGTGAAAATAGAAAGGGTTCCTACAGATGACAATGTGGCAGATCCCCTCACTAAAGCACTTTCCCAGATTAAACATGATCACCATATAAATAGTATGGGTCTGAGACATATGAGCTATTGGGTCTAGTGCAAGTGATAGATTGTTAGAGAGTATGCCCTAGAGCCCATGTAATAGGGATGTTTTTCATATGTATGAAATTTATATTCTTAATATAAGACATCATTCATTTATTAATGCTATGTTCGAATACATGAGTTTGTAAATCTTAAATTAATAAATGAAGTCCTAGATATTATAAACACATTGCAAAGGCAATCATGAAGGTGTTCATGATGTGGGATGTCTATTGCATGCAAATTTATTAATATCTAAGTATCCCTAGTCATAGAATTAACAAGATAGGACATTGTTAATTCGGACAGACTAGCACATGTTATGCTTCTTGAATGGTTCAAGTGTTGGATTTTAATGGTTACATGCATCACATACATGAGCGGAATTTTAAAATTTTTAACCATAAGATATGATCTTGCCATGAATACACAATATAACTATATGAGAATAAGAAAAATCACCTTTGATTTTTGTTAAACAGTTGATTTTACTTCGCACCGGGTTGTCGCAAACCACAGTGTCCAAAATCGAACACCTCCAATGAGTAATCCACACTAGAGAGGGGTAAATTGAACCAACAAATTGGTGTTCAACTAGGGCTGGCCGAAATCCAAGAGGCTAGCAATGGAAGTGGTGCAAAAGGGAGAGAGAAATAAGAGAAATAGACTTTCCTTTTGTTTTAATCACTTAACCCTAATTCTCATTAGTTGGCCTTTTATAGTTAGGTTAAAATTCATACTCCTTAATGAGATTGGGCTCTTTAAAATTGCTGGAGAATTATTAATTGGGCTTCTGGAATTAATTATAATCATTTGGGCTTAATTAAATCCAAATTAAATCTTTTCATAAAAGACCATGCACAAAATCCACAAACTAGGCCTTTTGTGCATCTAATTGGATTTAAATACCCAAATGGATTCCAAATCCAACCAAATTAAATATGTGAGTTCCATAACACTTATGTAACATATATAAATTAATTTGGTCCAAGAAAAAGCCCTCTAAGCCCTTCTGTATGGAGTTGGCGTGTAGCCCTCTTCTGGAGGGCTTCCTCCAACTTCTTCATTCCTTTGGCCCTTTATAATTTCTCCAATGGTCCTATTAATTATTATATCAGTCCTATAACACTTATAGTAGTCTTATAACACTTATAAGACAATAATAATTAATCATGAAATACATTATTTCATTTAGGTCTAATTTATAGAACATTTCTCAAAAGTTCCGCGGATAATTTTATTTGATCATAATTAATTAAACTCTTTAATTAATTATTATCATATTCTCCTCTCTACCTTTATAATAATATCAAATATTATTATCCTTGTCATTTTACCATTTTACCCTTTTCTCTATATGTGTGTGACCTATTGGGTTCCTGTCCATGTTGGCAGTATAATATGTAATTGTGAGTTCTATTCAAAACTCACATGATTTAAACTCCTTTAAATCATTTTATCAATCTCAATTGATATTTTGATAAATCATTATACAAGTCATGATTGGCCTCTAGCTAGGCATCATGACTACCCAAATGTCAGGAAAGTCATGTGGTTTGACTGTACCCTCCCATAGAAACAGTTACCGTGCAATTACTCCTTTCACCACTCTTATCTCAATTAGATTCTGAGTATGGATTTCTGTCAACTCATATAAATCTAATTATGTATGTTCTATTAATTTAACCATTGTTCCTAAAATGCCCTTCATGGATCTCCATCCATCTCGGCATATTACTCTGGCCAGAGATTCACTGAACAAGGTAATTATAGAATCATGTGAGATAACTTCCCTTGTTAAATCTGGGATGGTGAATCCTTTGTCAGTCACTCAACTATCTTCAAGTAGGTCATGATATACCCAATCTCCTAACTATGTTCACTCCCAGTTGGAAGTAATCAGTTATGGAGTCAAAGTTTACCACTTGCTGCTTAAAATAACTTTGGTGATCTCAAGTCCAAGGATACTTGCACAACTGCTATGAAGAGATTCCTCACTGACATAGATTTAATATCCATATGAGGATTCTCTTTGCAGGTCTCCAATGAACTTGTTCCTCTAACAAGCATCCACATGTTAGCTTTGATTATCATCCATAATCACAATTATGAGAACCATTGCTTGAACCATTCAAGAAGCATAACATGTGCTAGTTTGTCCGAATTAACAATGTCCTATCTTATTAATTCTATGACTAGGGATATTTAGATATTAACATATTTGCATGCAATAGACATCTCACATCATGAACACCTTCATGATTGCCTTTGCACTGTGCTTATAATATCTAGGACTTCATTTATTAATTTAAGATTTACAAACTCATGTATTCAAACACAGCATTAATAAATGAATGATGCCTTTTATTAAGAATATAAATTTCATACATATGAAAAACATCCCTATTACATGGGCTCTAGGGCATACTCTCTAACATCAAGCAGTGGTTCTCATAACTGTGATTATGGAAGATAATCAAAGCTAACATGTGGATGCTTGTTAGAAGAACAAGTTCATTGGAGACCTGCATAGAGAATCCTCACATAGATATTAAATCTATGTCAGTGAGGAATCTCTTCATAGCCGTTGTGCAAGTATCCTTAGACTCGAGATCACCAAAGTTATCTTAAGTAGCAAGTGGTATACTTTGACTCCATAACTGATTACTTCCAACTAGGAGTGAACATAGTTAGGAGATTGGGTATATCATGACCTACTTGAAGATAGTTGAGTGATTGACAAAGGATTCACCATCCCAGATTTAACAAGGGAATTTATCTCGCATGATTCTATAATTGCCTTGTTCAGAGAATCTCTGGCCAGAGTAATATGCCGAGATGGATGGAGATCCATGAAGGGCATTTTAGGAACAATGGTTAAATTAATATAATATATAATTAGATTTATATGAGTTGACAGAAATCCATACTCAGAATCTAATTGAGATAAGAGAGGTGAAAGGAGTAATTGTACGATAACTGTTTCTATGGAAGGGTATAGTCAAACCACATGACTTTCCTGACATTTGGGTAGTCATGATGCCTAGCTAGAGGCCAATCATGACTTGTATAATGATGTATCAAAATATCAATACAGATTAATAAAATGATTTAAAAGAGTTTAAATCATTTGAGTTTTGAATAGAACCCACAATTACATATTATACTGCAACATGGATAGGAACCCAATAGGTCACACACAAATAGAGAAAAAGGGTAAAATGGTAAAATAACAAGGATAATAATATTTGATATTATTATGAAGGTAGAGAAGTGAATAAGATAATAATTAATTAAAGAGTTTAATTAATTATGATCAAATAAAATTGTCCGCGGAACTTTTGAGAAATGTTTCGCAAAATTGGACCTAATTGAAATAATGTATTTTATGATTAATTATTATTATTATCTTATAAGACTACTATAAGTGTTATAGGACTGATATAATAATTAATAGGTCCATTGGAGAAATTATAAAGGGCCAAAGGAATGAAGAAGTTGGAGGAAGCCCTCCAAAAGAGGGCCTCACGCCAACTCCATACAGAAGGGCTTAGAGAGCTTTTTCTTCGACCAAATTAATTTATATATATTACATAAGTGTTATGGAACTCACATATTTAATTTGGTTTGATTTGGAATCCATTTGGGTATTTAAATTCAATTAGATGCACAAAGGGCCTAGTTTGTGGATTTTGTGCATAGACTTTTATGAAAAGGATTAAATTTGATTTAATTAAGCCCAAATGATTATAAATAATTCCAGATGCCCAATTTATAATTCTCCAGTAATTTTAAAGACCCCAATCTCATTAAGGAGTTGGAATTTTAACCTAACTATAAAAGGCCAACTAATGAGAATTAGGGTTAAGTGATTAAAACAAAAAGAAAGTCTTTTTCTCTAATCTCTCTCTCCCTTTTGTGCCAACTCCTAAGCTAGCTCTTGGGAATTTCGGCCAGCCCTAGTTAAACACCAATTTTTTGGTTCAATTTACCCCTCTCTAGTGTGGATTACTCATTGGAGGTGTTCGATTTTGGACATTGTGGTTTGCGACAACCTGGTGCGAAGTAAAATCAATTGTTCAACAAAAATCAAGGTGATTTTTCTTATTCTCATATAATAATACCGTGTATTCATGGCAAGATCAGACCTTATGGTTGAAAAATTTTAAAATTCCGCTCATGTATGCGATGCAAGTAACCGTTAACTCTAACATGGTATCAGAGCCTCGGTTTTGCCATGGTTATACAATTCTATATTTTTCTGCAGAGTAAGTTTTATTTTATTTTGAGTTATTTATTGCATGAACTTTAAAATATGAGATTTTATTGTTCATGAATGTGAGATATTGATTTCTGGTTGTATGTGTGATCAAATTAATTTGGTGGAAACAAAAACGAACCTTTTGAAGGATTGTGATTAGGGTTTGGCGTGAAACCCTAGGTGATGTAGGGGCTGTTCTAATTTAATTTCTTATGGATCCATTTAAAAATAATTTATATTATATTTTATGTGTTTAATATGTGATATTAATCCATAGGATCGAACGAAATTAAAATCGAACAAGTTTTGCATGAAAACTAGTTTAGTCGAAAAGTTCGATAAATTGGTGTTCTTCGTGTGTTCTTGTTGTGTTCTTGATTAGAACGACTTTTGATCTCCTAAATTTGATATATATGATACATTGAAGTGTTTTTAATTAATTGGATTAATTAAATTGGGCCTTAAATTAATTTGATTAATTTTAATTCATTAAAACCACTTAATGGGCTTAATTATGTTTACGGACTTGGTTTAAATTAGTGAATGACTTGGTGGACCCAAGGAGCTGATTTAAATTAAATATTATAAACATTAATTAAGTTTATTAATGGGTTTTGAGGGCTGGAGTGGGCTTGGCTCATTCCAAAAGGCCCAAATGATCCAAAAGACACAAAACTAGTTTGTGTGTGAACACAGTTAGGGTTTTTCTTTTGTGGGTTTCGGCCTACATTTGTTTTAAGCCCAAAATTGATTATTTTAATTACTTAATATGATTAATTAATTAAATAATCAATTTATAATTAATTAATAATCAATTGGATTGATTATTAAGACAAGAACACATGCATGCAAAAAGGTTTCCTAAAATGAAAGTTTCCAAAATGGAAAAAGTTTTCTAATTTGATCACATCATGAAAATAACTCAAAATATAGTTTCAAAGGTTGAAACAAAGTTAGTAATCCATTCTTTATGCATTATAGAGGCAAATAAGGGTGTATGATTGGCATGATGGTTAGTTATGGACAAAGCCCAATGTGATTGAGCATAATGCATGTTTTGGCCCAATGAGGACTTTTATGTCCCAGCCACTTGTTTTTGGTTTGTATTTCATTTTAAATTGTAATATGTAATTAGATTACTTAGATTAGAATTAGAAATAGAGATGGAGACCAATATCAAGGAGCAAGGTGGGCTGGATGGAGATCCAACAAGCTTGAAGATAATGTAATTATTTTCTTGTTTGAATCATGCATACTACCTAGGTGTGACCTTTTGATTTC